>APFE030966446.1:22733-67462 GCA_000404065.3 Pinus taeda
AGCTTCAAAGCCACATCAAGCGAGCCTGAGCCACAACATGCCACACCAGTTTCAGAGTTGTAGCCAGAGACACAGATGTCCGTGAACATGCCTTCAGTTGGCAATCTGGGACACTTCCTCTAGCAGTAGACTTCAGCTTCTTGCCAGCTTTGGAAGAGTTCTGGGAACAAAATTGAGAACACTTCCTCTAGCAGAAGACTCCAGCTTCTTGCCAGTATTGGAAGAGTTCCAGGAATTGCATTAAGCATTCCAGAGTTGTTGGTCATCCTTAAACCATCACAGGTTGAGACTTCCCTTTTTCAGGTTGAAGTTCTCCCTTTTATGCGGGGTGAGACCTCCCTTTCATGGTTGAAGGTTTCCCTCTTCAAAACAATAGGAGCACTTCCTCTAGCAGAAGACTCCAGCTTCTTGCCAGTTTTGGAAGAGTTCCGGGAACTGCAGTAAGCGTTCCAGTGTTGGTGGCCATCCTTAAACCACCGCCCTTTATACCAACATTTCAGAGAGCACATTCAGCCTAGTGCTGCCATGCATTTTGCACATTTTGTATTACAACTCTCTTCTTGGACTCATACATAACCCTTCGGATTAAGGGGGGGAATGTTGGATACCTAATCCTAAATGGGTTAGTGTGGAAGTCGACTGGACAAAAGCATTCCAAGAGACCTTGGGATGTGAATCCCAACGGTCACCATATTGTACTATAAATGTATATCAATTGTTAATAAAAATTGAATTGCATGCTTTATCTTTTATATCTCTCTCGCTCCCCATGTGTGTTTAACAAAATTCTTTATGAATACCATTGTGACTATGTGATTATAACCCTAAAAATTCGTAAAGAAACTTAGCTAACTATCTGATCGAAAAATTACATTGTATTCTAGTATGCTTCATATTTTAAATTTTTCATTCTACTTGTTTTCTCTTTAAAAATACATGGTATTCAAGGAAAACCATAGTTATGTGCCATATTCTCATTCCAGTTTAGGAAGATATTTTCTAAACTTTGTTTCTTGATAAAAATATGAGCCTTAATGTGGTTAAATTCTACATTACAATGGCCCATTAATTTCATTTAATTACACTAGTTGAGGACTCCCTCTGTAATGTGGCTAATAGTAGCATAACGGATAAAGTTTTAGACAATTAGGCTCAAAATATTTTAATCTTTTCATATTTTTTTTGTAATCTTTTTTTGGAAAGTGCCTAGTAGTTCAATGCTCAATATAGAGATTTTATGGTGATTGATATAGTTTAGTGATTAATATAGAGATTTTATGGTGATTAATAGGTGTCTTAGAGACCATGGTTTTGAATATGTCTACAGTTGTCTGGTCTGTTGTACATTTTCATTCTTTTTATTGGTATTCTATTATTTCTCAACATCCACGGTCATTTTTCCAATCTTTTCTTAAGGAGAAATCACATCCTTGGAAATCCTCTTTTTATGTGGTGGTTGTGTTATAGTTTGTGGCGAAACTCTATTTCTAAGCTCACTGATTACTTGCTTCTTAAAATTTCCATCACATTTCTACCACAAGCCCATGATCCTTGATGGAAATTCACTGCATCTTATTTGGTATGTTGTAGTCCGTGAAGAACATTGCAACACTAGGCTTCTAAAGTCAACGCCTTGTTGGGACTTCCTCAATGGCATGTGCAAGCCATATCACCTCAAATATTCCCATGTTTTGTAACCGTATCTGATGTCTCTTGATTGCTTCGAAGTCATGTAGACATAATCATGACATAATATTGGTTGAGTTAACTGGATTTTTACATGTTTTTTCTTTCCAAGGTCTAAGATACATTCATGAATTAGAGATGTTAGAAAATTATATGTTACAGAGAAATGGAACACATAAAATATTGCAGAAATATAAACACAGAAAACACATAAAACAAGAGAGACATAGATATATGTGGTTCACCCAATTTGGGCTACATCCACGGAGAAACAACCAATCCTTCCTTTTATATTATCCAACAAAATGAAGAGATACAACCTACAACAGATCAGTTGTAATTCCCTATTCACTCTCAAACAATATCCTCTCTCTTTCTTGCTCAGAATACACATCTACGTAGTCACAATACACTTCCCTCATATATAGCGAGGGGTTGCCATCTAGGGAAAAAACCCTAAATTAAACATAACTTCTACTGTCAGATTTCCACCTAATGAACAACCCAAATTGATGCCTAATGGACCCTCTTGGTGGCGTGCAAAGACGGGCAGTATTGTCACCCCATTATGAACTGGGGTCCACTGTGGAGATACCTTTGAATAAAGAAGATAATCAGGATCCACACCCAACAAGAGAAACAATAATCTTATAGATATTCACATTTTCATGTATTCTGGGATGCTTTGTTGTTATTGAGTAGTCGAAGATCATGCATTGTCAAGATGTTGGCCATGGATAGGTTAAAAGTTACAAGAAATAATATGTGAAACAATTCATTATAAAGGTACATACCATGAAAACACTATCTTTGATCTCCTTGCATCTTCCCACTGCATAAGATGAGCATGTAGGATCAATGTTGCAAAGACCATCTCAAGTTTAGGATACTTTAATTTACTAGCATGTTGTTGTTGTCTAGACTCTAAAGCATGTGTTGCACCTTGAAAACCCCCTTCACTTGTTAAGAATTTGTAAGCTGTAATAGAGATTCTGTAGTGATTAATATAGTTTAATGATTAGTATAGATATTTTATAGTGATTAACAAGTGTCTCAAAGACCATAGCTTTGAATATGTCTACACTTGTATTCTTTGTTGTACCTATTCATTCTTTTCGTGGGTATTATATATGAGGAAAATATATTTTTGGATTGATTGAACTCAATCCTGCCAACTTGATTCCTCCTATGAGTCATATTTTTTTTTTTTTTTAACCAGAGCGGATAATTTTATTGAAGAAGGACCGAGGTCCAAGCAGGATTACAAAATTAAATCTGTTCTCAGCAATTTCTACAGCAATGGGAAATCTGAAGGGGGATTACAATGTATTACGCTTTCATGCCTAGTATCTTGACTCACTTCTTTTTCCTGAACCTATGTTTTGGAAGCACCACCCCTGTGTCTTTATCAAAAGATGCAGATATACAGCTCGCCTTTGCAAGAATGAACACCAGCTTGGGAGAAGACTGCCAGTTCTCTGCAGTCCATGCGTCCTCCACAGTTAACAACCACACTTGCATACGCAGACCATAACTCTGTATGCGAAGAAGACCGCTCCTTTTTTCTGATCTCAGCTCCTTTAAGTTGGAATCGACAGATTGATTGTCGACATCGTCTTGCTGCTGCCTGATACTGATTGCCGAAATCATTCCTAAATTCTCACACGTATTATCCCCTTCTTCGAGCGGGAGCGAGCAGGCTGCACGATCCCAGGGAATGAGGATCGTTTTTTCCAACAGCCATTCTGAGCAGCCTGACCTCAGAATTCAGAACCTGGATTTATAATCATGCCTCCCCTGGAAGGAAACAAAGAGGGAGAGACTCTGGACATAGAATAGCTAGACATGGGGAGATCGAGAAGCTGAAGCTCCTACTCTTTTCACTCAGAGGCAGAAATCTCCAAACTCACAATCTGATTAAGGGATGGCAACCAAGATCGCCTCGCCTGAGTTTGTGCTGATCATGCCTTTTTCCAGGTTGCATCCGATGTTTGCCAAAGAGTCGGCTTCTATATTCAATTCTCTGAGTATATGATAGAGTTGGACTGAAGGGAATTCCTTCAAGAGTCTGGACACTCTTTGAATCTGCTTATTCAGAACAGGATCGTTGAGCCCTTTGTTATTCCTTAAAGCTTTGATCAGCAGTTGTGAGTCCCCAAACACTGCTATCTCCTTGGATTCTTTTCCCCTGGCGAGTTGACATGCTTTCCAGAGGCTGAGAACTTCTGCCTGATTATTTGTTTTTATTCCAAGGCCCCAACTGAAACACTCTTTACTTCCATTCGAATAGTAAATGATTCCCCCCGCCCCTGATCTGCCTGGGTTACCTTTTGATGCTCCGTCAAAAAATATGGTGCATTTTCCTTGAAGTTTCCACCACTTCTGAAAGCCTTCTGCATTGTCCCGAATCCTCCAGTTTTCCTTGAGGGAAGGCCGAGAGACGCAAGGAGGACCCAATAAGGGAGAGAAGTCGCCCAACCATGCCCTTTCCTCGTCTCTTAGGGAATTGTCTTTTGCTCTAGACTGTCTCAAGGTCTCGATTAGGAGAATCTTGGCTTTTTCTGCTACCCTTTCGGCTGGGGTTTCTGTTTGATTGAATATAGTTTCATTCCTGGAGAGCCACACCTTCCAACATACATACTTCGGGACTGCGGTCCACACCTTGGACCAGAGGGACTTGGCGACGATACGATGGGGGTATCTAGCATTCCAGGACAAGAACATTTCTGAGATTGAGCAGTTCTCTGGAGCACTAACATTCAGGCCTGCTAAGAAACATGTCCAGGTCTTCTGAGCAAACTCGCATTCGAGAAATATGTGAGTTGAGGTTTCCTGAGCTTTTTTACAAAGCACACATTGGTGAGGGCCAGCGATGTTCCGTTTGCAGAGATTCTCGCCAGTGAGGATTTTGTTATGAAACAGGGTCCAAAAGAAGAAGATAATCTTCGGGATGCTAAAGCACTCCCATATCTGCTTCCACACTTTTTCCAGATGGACTGATTCTTTGTTGCCTTGCATATGTAAATACCCTTGTTTTGCTGAGTAAACCCCTGTTTGACCCCAACCCCAGGAGTCCTCCTCCTCTAGATGAACAGGGGCGAAATCTGCAATTTCCTCTTTGAGTAAATTTAGCTGATCAATAAATTGCTCAGGAATGTTCGGCAATTTCCAGCTCTTCCACTTACCATCTTCGTCCCATTCCACTATGTCCACGATTTTTCTGATCCTTCTTGCTCTTAACCATGCTCTTATTCCTGCAATTTCGTTTTTTCCTGAGAGGGGGGCATGGCCCATGATTCGGTCTTTCCACAACCAAATCGATTTGCCGTTGCCGGGAACTTTGTACAAATGCGATCTAAAGAAATCAAGCCCTCTACAACAGAGTCTCCACGCCAAAGTGCCTTTAGGAGAAGAGGCTGGGTTGAAGGAAGAGATCGGACAATTCCTTAAATATTTGTGAATAAAAATCTGACTGGTTGGATGCAAAGGCTCAGAAGTTACCTGCCATAGGATCTTGCAGCCCATTGCTAAATTGGCTTGGAGAGGATCTCTGATTTGAAGGCCGCCCTCCTTGATAGGACGCTTCACCAAATCCCAATTGACAAGGTGAAAGCGATTATTGTTGCCCTTTCCTCCGCTCCACAGGAAATTTCGGATGAGGCATGATATTTGGTCTGCTATTTGTCTTGGAGCCAAAAGCAATGACGCTTGGAAGGTGGGCAGCGCGGAAAGGACCGATCTGATTAGAGTGAGCTTACCTCCTGAGGAAAGCCAGAGTCCGCCCCATGCAACTATCTTCTTGTTGAACTTGGAGATCACCTCTTCCCATAGGTTGTTCCTATTGGAACCCAACGTCAATGGGAGACCCAAGTATTTAATTTTATCCCATTCAGCATAACCTTTGAAGCCCAATTCGCTGGCAATCCTGTCGATGGTTTGTTGGTCGACATTCCAAGCGTAGACTGCGCTCTTTCTTTCGCTAATGAGAGCGCCAGAGGCATTGCAAAATTTTTGGAGGATTATCTTGAAAGCTTTTGCCATTCTCAGGGATGCGCCTCCAAGTAAGAGAGCATCATCAGCGAACAGCGCATGGTTCACTGAGGGGATCTCTTGAACGATTCTAATTCCGGGGATGAAACCACGATGCTGCTCCTAAGATAATTTCCTGCTTAATGAATCCGCTAATAAAATGTATAGGAAGGGAGACAAGGGGCATCCTTGCCTCAAACCCCTGGTGGCAGAGAAAAATTCTGTTGGCCTCCCATTCACCAATGGAGCTATCCAAACATTGTCTGTACATGCTTTGATGATATTTATAAAATATTTTCAAAACCCAAAGGCTTCAAGGACCCTGAACAAAAAGGATCGATTAACACGGTCAAAAGCATTACTCATATCTAGTTTAACTATCATACCTTGATCTTTTCGAGCATAGCTAGACTGGAGGGCCTCTTGAATTTGAATGACGTTGTCAAGGATTTGTCTGCCTTTTACAAATCCTCCTTGAGCTGGGGAAATTAGATTTTGAAGGAGAGGCTTTAGCCTATTAGCCAGCAATTTTGCCACGATCTTGTATGATGAATTGCACAAGGAGATCGGCCTATACCTGTCAAACAATCTTGGATTAGTATCCTTGGGAATAAGAGCAAGAAATGTAGATTTTGTGCCTCCTCCCATTTTTGCCTTTTTCAGTACTCCTCTTATCATTCTGAAGAGGTCATATTTAATTGTATCCCAACAGATCCTGTAAAAATGTATTGAGAACCCATCAGGGCCTGGGGCTTTGTCAGGGTCCATTGACCAAACGATGTTGGTAATCTCTTCCTCCGTTGCTGGGCGCATCAATGAGGCATTAGCTTCCTCACTAACTAGATTGGGAATGACAGATATAAAATCCAATTTGTCCTCCTCCTCACCATTTCGCTCTGCGCTAAGGAGATTTCTGAAATGAGATGTCGCTGCCTCTTGGATTTGCGCGGAGCCTTTGAAGACCTGACCACTGGAGCTGGTGATTTCGGCAATATGGTTGCGCAAGAGGTGGGCCCTGCATTGTTTATGGAAATATGAGGTGTTTCTGTCCCCGGATTTCAACCACAGACTTCGGGACTTTAATCGCCAGTACTCCTCTTCCTTCCTGAAGGAGCAGAACGCATTATTTTGAGCCGATTTTTCTTGGGCGAGATCTGATGCCGAGGGGAGCTTGTTCTCCATTACAAATTGAATGCTTTCCAAATGAGTGATCGCCTCCTTCCTCTGCTTGTTGGGGGGTTGAATGGATTTCTTTATCCATTGTTTGAGAGCTGATTTAACCTTCTTCAGTTTCTATTCCCACACATAGCTTGGGGAGCCGTTGACTTCCATTTGCCATGCAGAATGAACTGTATCCATGAACCCGTCCTTGCCTGCCCAGAGTGGGCTGAAGCGGAATGGCAGGGGACCTAGATCTTCTTCTTCCTTTAGGCAGAAAAGAATTGGTTTGTGATCCGAGGTGAGTTTTGGAAGGATTTTCGAGAAAGCAATTCTATTGTCCATCATTAGAGAGCTGTTGATGAGAAACCTGTCCAATCTAGCTGCTATATGGTTATCTCCTGTTCTGTTATTTGTCCAGGTGTACTTACCTCTGACTGGTTTGAGATCCACCAAGTCCCATCGCTGGATCAAACTGCCCACTGTTCTGCTGAAGGGGTCTTTGGAATGAATCCCTCCTTTCTTTTCTTTTAAATCTAAAATTATGTTCAGGTCCCCCCCTAAGACCAGATTTGAAGGACTGTTTAACTCTAGAAATTCTGCCAGCGATCTCCAACATTCTTTCTTCTCTTCATAATGTACTGGGACATATAAATTAACCAGAGCGAGGGAGAGATTACTTACAGTGTGGCGCAACTCTGTAAAGATCCAGTGCTGAGTTACTTGACTTCGTTCTAAGGAGAAGCTTTTATTCCAAAAAGTGCCTAAACCTCCAGCAGTTCCCCTTGCACTAACGGCCTTTCCTGAGTCGAATTTCCATTTGTTGATGCTGATATTTAGAAGGGCGTCCCCTTCTACTTTTGTCTCTTGGAGCATAAGGATGTCCGTGGTCTCTATCTTCAGTAAGTCTTTGATTGCTTCTGCCTTGTTTGGATTACCCAGACCCCTGCAGTTCCAAGAGATCGTCTGCATCATTTACCGCTAGAAGGGGTGGGTCCTCCTCCTTTGGAGGTCCTTGGCCTGACAGTTCTCCCTAGGGTCATTTCTATTGTCGCTTGACTGCCAAGAGTTTTTTGTTTTTCTGACTCCTCTTCTTTGGTTTCTTTGTTTGTTCTTCGTCCAGCCTTTTTTGTTACTTTCTCATGGGATTCGTCATCTGAAGACCCAATATTCTCTATTGGGTTTTTCTTCTTTTTTATTATCTCTGCATATGATGGCGAAGATATATTGCTAGTGAAGATGCTTTGAATATTGCCTGGATCTGTAGCTTCCATAGTGGCAGGCTGTAGGGGTTCTTCTTCCTCTACTTCCGGGGGATCTGGGGGAGGCGCTAGGGTTTCAAAAGGATTCTTATCTCCCTCATTGGCCTTTGGTTCACTGCTTCCAGCGTAGTGAATACCTGTGCTTCCGTTGTCGGCTTTGCTCTCGGGCCCTTTAGCCTTACTTTTGTTGCTCTGCCTGTTTGCTGATGTGTTCTTTTCCTGTTTCCATTGGTCTTCTTTCCCTTTTTCTGCTGTCTCCTCGCTTCTTTTTTTGCAATATCTGGCAAAATGCTCGTACTCATGGCAAAAACGACATTTAAAGGGCAGCTGTTCGTAGTCGAGTTCTTGGATATAAGACCAGTTTGCCACCGTTAGCTGGATCGCTTCAGGTAATCCGATTTCTAGGTCGACCTCCACACAGATCCGGGCACAGGAGTACTGGTCCTTCCTTGGAGCTTGATCTATGTATTTTCCCAGAGCGTTTCCAATAGATCGTAAGGAGCCTTGGTTCCAGCAGTGCAAAGGGAGATGCGGGAGACGAACCCAGACCGGGACCGCCCTAGGCACATCCTGCGCTGGGTCAAAATCAGTAGACCATTTGTTCAAATAAAGGCCTTGGGGCCCCATGAAGTATGGCCTGTTTCTGAAGATCAGGCCTCGATCTTCTGGTTTATCGAACAGAAAAACGAAAAACCCTTTGCCCACAAAGTAGATCTTGATTCCTTCACTGACCAGAGGGAGCCAGTTCCTTTTGACCCATTCTTCCACAGCTCTCGGAGACGGCCACAGCCCGGTGAATTGGCCAATCAACCCATTCTCGGCGAGATTCAAAGCTGATCTACATATTTCTTCTTCCGGGAGGGCGACCTTAGGAATACTGTCCAATTTTTTCACAAATTTCTGCTGCTGCCCAGAAGCGGGACGCTTGCCAGAAGCTTCAACAAGGGCCTTAAAGGCCGTGACTTCAGGGGGGAGAGGAGGAGGGGCCTCGAGGCCACCTCCAGACGCCATGAGGGGAAGAGCTCGGCCGCGTGCAGGTTAGGGTTGCACAGCAGGCGCAGAGCGGGAGCCGGTGGTTCGTTGAAAAATTCTTTCCTATGAGTCATATTTTGATTCGGTCTAAGACTGCCATATTCCTCAACCATCCTCTATGTTCCAACTAAATTAACTCCTGTAACTTTCTCTTTCTGTTTATAAGACATATTTTGATTTAATTGAAGTTCCCCACATCTTCACTAGTTTGTTTTGTAAGACTCCAAAGCATAAAGTTTGCAACTAGTGTTAGTATCGTTTTAGGATTTTTCTCAACAATGTCCTTAAGTAGAAGGAAAATTGAGCATCCAGGCTTCCTTTCCACACTGGTTATATTCCACACTGATTATATAGGTTGATTGGGGATGAGTGATTTTATTGGGAGTGAAAGAACAACCATCACATCAAAACTTGGCATCTTAGCATCTCAAAAGTACAATCCTCCTTTCCTCTGTGCTTGGTCAAAATTCGAAACAGGGGCAAAAGGTATGCATTTTTGTATGCTGGAATCTCCTACATCGGTGGGATGAAAATAAGCATGAGATCTTGTTATTTAATATTGTCATTAAATTGATGAATTAAGGAACATACTCTGTTACATACTATATCCATCCATAAATGAAGGGGACTGCTATAAATTTCATTAGATCGTTGGAATGCTTATTACATAAGATACCATAGTCAATGTTAGTCCATAAATAATCCCATTTTTCCAAGGAGCCTAGCCCGTTTACATTGAGAATATAAGTAATAGGTACTATTTACTATTATATGTTGACTTTTCTATTGATTCAT
This sequence comes from Pinus taeda, assembly GCA_000404065.3. Lineage (NCBI taxonomy): Eukaryota > Viridiplantae > Streptophyta > Pinopsida > Pinales > Pinaceae > Pinus > Pinus taeda. Next base: position 32,696 of record APFE030966446.1, read on the forward strand.
ATTTGAGGACCAATTTAATGTGCATATGCTTACCATTAATAGGATTGAAGTCAAACCTATGAAATTAACAACCAAGTGCTTCCAACCTAGGAAGGGTACAACTCCAATTGTCAAGCACAAAACATATGATGTATTTCAAGTTGCTATGGATTTTTTGGTTATAGATGAATCCAATTCATTTTCCAAAACATTCAAAAGAAACAAAAATGTATCGAGTGTTGCATTCACTCCCCCTAACACCATAAAAAACATGCTTGATTCTGCTAAAGATTTAATTGACCCTAAAAATCACAAAGGAGTATATAGGTTGATGCATGCTTCCTTGCCACACTAATTATATAGGTTGATCCATGCTTCCTTGCTACACTAACTATATAGGTTGATTTTGAAAAGTGATCTTCTTGGGAGTGAAAGAATAACCATCACATCAAAATCTACATCTTAGCACCTCAAAAGTGCAATCCTCCTTTCCTTTGTGCTTGGTCAAAATTCAAAACAAGGGAATAAGGTCTGAATTTTTATATGTTGGATTCTCCTACATTGGTGGGATGAAAAAGAGAATGAGAGCCTGCTAGTCAATATTGTCATCAAATTGATGAAGTAGGGAAAACACTCTGCTACATATTATGTCCATCCATGAATGAAGGGAACTACTATAAATTTCATCAAATTTGTGGAATGATTATTACACAAGCTAACATAATTAATGTTCGTCCATAGATGATGCCATTATTCGAAGGAACTTGGCCCTTTTGCATTGAGAAATATAGGTGAAAGGTAATGTTTATTATTGTATGGTGACTTTGATATTGCTTCATGTTTGAGGTCCAATTTAGTTTGCATATAATTACCATCAATAGGATCAAAGTCAAACCTACCAAAATTAAAAACTAGGTGCTTCCATGCTAGGAAGGGTACAAATTCAATTGCCAAGCACAAAACATTTGCGGTTGCATATGTTTGCATTATAGATGAATTCATTTCATTTTCCAAAACATTCAAAAGAAAATGAACCCTATTCATGACTATGAAATTCATTTTTGAAACCTCCCTTACCTCTAAATTAATGTCATAAAATATCCCTTGTAAAGCAAATACAAGACCTTGAATTAATGGAAACGATTAGTGTTCTCTAGCCTTGCCATCACCTTACCCAATCTGATTTTTGTACTAATGTTTCTAATATGTACATTGCATTTTAAAACAAGTCTCCATAGTAACTATGTATAACATGTTTAAATTTCCAAATAGGCCTTCATTGAACTAAAGCTACAAAATATTCCAAATGAATGTTCATGTCGGAGTGATTTGTTCGATTGGAAGAGGTAGAATATGCTTATCCTCAATAGTGAAATAATGATTTGTAATTTTCAAATAATTACCATTTTTTAGGGAAACTATTTCTTAAATGTTCAAAAGCTTTGCAATTTTGTCTATACTTCCCACCTTTCCAACAATTTGAGGAATAGTTTTGAAAAGGATCAACCCAAAACATCCACTATATATTAGGGAATATTTTTCTTTATTACCATTCTTTCTAATTTAGTTGAGCTCACAAAACAGATTCAAGATTTCTTGGATTTAAATATCACAAAGGCTAAATTCTTTTCAACAATTTTCCTTTGAGAATGTCATCGTGTGCCTTCTCATTCACTTCACTTCCATCTTGGATTGTGTGAATAACATACCTTCAGGTGCATCAAGGTGGGGTTGTATTGTCGTTACTACAACACCCTCCAAAATTCTGATCTCCACCAAATTTCTAAGCCTACCTTGGTATTGTATATTGTCATCACAAACATTGAAATCCATTCCATGTGTTTTCTCTAATTGTTTTGGTCCCTTTTGTGAGAAAAGAAAAGTGTCATCTTTTCGCATGTTATGCATCACACGATGCATATAAGCTTTTTTTTGGTGGTTTGAAGGGGTTATCTTTGTGAAAATGAGTTTATCCTACCATGTAAACATTAGTCATACTCATTCCCAAAGTCGTAAGCACTATCGCACACGTGTCATCACAGTCGTCACAAAGTGTATCTTTAGTGTCGCACTTGTCATAAGTTGTCGCAAATTTTTCGCATTGAGGGAGGTATGTTATTCATGTGTCCTAGATGATCTATGTTGTTGTGTCATTAAGTATTCAACATGTGTGATCATAGTCGAGTTTTATCACTGTTCACATTAGCCTCACTGATTCCGCACTTAGTCAATTTCTGAAAGCTCTCCGACCAAGAATCCTAGCCTCATTCGACTCTCCTAAAATGCACATTGCGTAGTCTCAACCCCCTAGCTATGACCTTGGCTCATGATACTATGTAATGCACAATTCCTGCCTCTTAAGACTATGCATTGCACAGGTTTAGTGCTCAAGCCTAGACCTTGGCCTCCAAAATTGCGCAATTCAACCCTCTAGCCTAGCCTCAACTGTGAATTATGCAATATCTGACCTAAAGATCAACCCTTAAGCTCCTGATCTACGTAATTTTGTAATTATAGAACCTCCCCTGCTTTCCATAACTGTGCATTAGGTTGAATCAGTGCCCAACCCCTCAACTTGGCTCATTGATATCCCATATTGTGCAGTTTTCTTCCTTAGTCTAGCATGAACTACACATTGCACAATCTTAAGGCTCAAGCTTCACTCCTAACTTCCTGAGTTGCGCAATTGCGTAGTCAATGAGCCTCTTCCTTAATCTGCCACCCGGTTCCGGCCTAGTCAGTGGATCAACATGTACCATCTTAGACTAGGGACTTATTTGATTGATTTCATCTTGTCATGAGTGAATTACAGATGTAGGTACCCTATCACACCATGACAGGATGATGAATATGGAGATGAAGGAGGGAAACATGATGAAAGACATCTTTGTAACTGATTATGCAATTTGATCAATCAAGAGAAAGAAAAGGGATACCAGTTTGTGACCACAACTCAAGACTTGATATCATTAAAGACTCCTTACCTCTAAGCTATATGGAGGTGGATAGAAGAGAATCCTAAAGAATATACATAGCAAGGATAAAAAAGAATGGATCGAAATTGCCATATCATAAGAAGTCCATGTCAGCAGTGTCATGTCATGTCATGAGTCGTCACATGCGATATCATTATTGTGGATTATGTAATTTATGATTCGAAAATGTATTGTAAAGTGGAAGTCTAAAGGAAAAGTACAAAAAATGAAGAGTCATGTAAAGTTGAAGAGTCATAGGAAGTCAAACAAGAGGGTAGTCAAAGAGTCACAAGGAAGGTGAAGCATCACCTCCCCATTGGTTATATATACACCCTCATTGTATGATCAAAGGACTTTTCACCTTGAATCCTCCTAAAAGGCATTAGAAAGACAAGATAGTTCTTTTAGGGAGCAAGGAGTGGCTCCAATTCTCCATTATTAGGGCTAGTGGAGTTCATTGTATACATGTGTCTTGTGACTTTTACTTAATATGAAAAGCCTCATGGCCAACACATTCTTCCTGCATGGATTATGAATATTTGTAATACTATTTTGTGGATGTTTGTAATTCATGTTTGCTTTCATCTATGCTAAAGTAGTTGAACTATTTCAGTTATTTTATTACTTATCATATTGAGAATGATTTGTAATGGTTGCTATAACTGCCACATCCTTGTGGATATTTCGTTATATTTTAGACAAATATTTTATGTGTGTGTGTGTGTCTACTAGTGTGGTATTATTACCTCTCTCCTAGAGTCTCAATTTCCTTTCCCTCCATAGTAGAAGAATCGTGACACACATATAACCAAACACTCACCACACATACTCACTTGTTGATCTGAGATTTCCTTTGCATAACTCTCTTGTTCTGAACTTTGTAGCTAAGGAAAACCTATAATAATACATGGCAGCTAGTTCGATATCCCAGATGTGCTTCCTATTCCAAATGGTGTGAGGTCTAATTTGGAATTCACTTCCGGGAGACCCCCCTGGTTGACATATTTCCAACATCGTCAACAAATTGATGCTAGAAGGAGGGCCACATGACAAGCTGAGCCCTTTGCATATTTTTTTAATCTCTTATCATAAATGGCTTATCCTCAAATCATAACCTTGGGGTGTTTTTATAACCTATTCCTTAGTGAAATTTCATCCTCGATGAGTCTCTCCATGACTTGTCTCAACTCAAGTTTGATGGTGAGGGTGATACGTCCTTTGCTGAGCATGCATCTCTTTTTCTTAAGTTCTGTGAATATTATTAAATTTATTGTGAAGATGTGGCTTGTATTGTTTTTTGCCTCACCCTTTAAGGTCGAGTTAGTCGATGGTGTCACACTCTACCACCAACTTCCATTCATTCTCTTAACCATCTCATCGAGGAGGTTCATTTCACATTTGATAGGTATGATTACAGAGATGTTTATAAAAGAATCAATATTCTTAGAACGAAGCTTGATGAATCAGTTGAGGATTTCTATAATCAATTCCTTCACCTTTGTTATGAATTTCCTTAAGAAGATATGGATTGGGATTTATTGAAACAAAAGTTTGAGTGTTTGGTTCATATCTCTTTGCATGGTGAATCCAAACCACCTAATTTCTCTTCTTCCCCAACTCTTGTAAGTCAAAAGACACCCCTAATTTCAGAGGAGGAATTGATTACTCCTTTTGTTCTTTTTTCCCCTCCTTTTCCAATTCCGATGAGGGTACCTTCGTGTGATGATAGTAAAGTTGGGGAATATGCACATCAAATTCCTAATCCATATTATCATCCTCCTCAGACTTTTCATGATTCAAATCCAATAGAGGAAAACCCAGACTGGCTCATAAATCCTATAGTGAAAGCCAATTTTTCCATTCCTCAAGATGCTATCAAAATTCATAGCTCTATTCTTGAATTTGATTTGAGTTTCCATCATCCCATAACATATACATGCCATGAATCTTTGTACTATGATCCACTTGATCAATCTGCTCCACCAACAATTTTTCACTCTCCTAATTTTCAAGTTGCTGGTCCAAATTACGATCAAGTTCAAGGTAGTAACATTACACAACTAGAGGACCAAGAAGGTGAAGATTATTTCATTCTTTCTTCTATTTTTCAAAATCCTCCTTGCCAAGATGATTCTCTTACATTCTTGGATGATTTTCAATATTCTAATCTTGGTAGTGAATAAAATGAAATAAATTTGTTGAGATCCATAGTCTTGGGAAAGATAATTCTGATAATTGTGATTCTGCTAATGTACCTGATGACGAATGCCCAAGTGCACCAACTGATTTTTCAGTTCGTCCAAAATATTTTGATATGACAGAATCAAATATGATAATCCAGCCGAAGAAAATGTTCTTATCGAAACATCCTATTCATCCCATTATCCCTTATGCTCATTGGATGAGGTCACTTCTAAATTGACACAAGGTAGTGAGGTTTTCCATGATGAAAGAGAAAATAATCAGATAATTGAGTATCCATTCCATCCTATATCATCTCTTTGTTTTGCATGAAGACAAATCTTCAAATCATCTTGCTCATGAAATTTCTATGATTCATACATCTCTAGACTCATAATTAGAAGAATATCTCAACTTGAGTAATTTAGTTGTCAAATTTGTAAAATCCAATCAAATCAATGATAGAGATGGTTGCCATATGGTTGATAGTGATCTCATTAAAATCATTGAAAGAAATTGGCCTCACACCATGCATGACTTTGGTTCAATCTTAAAAATGTGATTTTAAATCCTTGAAAGTTCAGGGACTTGTCAGCGAGTCGAGGCACATCAAATTCCATTGATAGTTATGTCAGGACCTTGCAACTCTATTAAGATCCTTGAATAGAGTCATATATGTTTTTCCTCACAAAAGTCTCCTTTCTACATGGTTTCACTCGATGTAAATTCCTTATTGAAATATGTTTGGCATTGCATATATAATATTTTAAACTTTCAAGATTCAGTTTATGATCAGATTCAAGTTCCTATTTCAGTTGATTCATCTCCATGCAAAATTCTTTCTATTGACCCAAGTTTAGAGATTGTGTCTCTCACAAAAGCATGGAATTGTGAAGTTTATTACTCTAAATATTATCTTTGGCCAAGGAAGTCATCCCTGTTACATTCTTTTGAAAAAAATCAGCTCGTGATCCTTCTTGTGAATATTCTAATGTTAATCTTTTTCTTCATCACACCTGAAATACTCTTGAGTGCTATTGAATGCATGGATTATTGGACAAACCAAATTATTCTTCACTCATTTTACCCTGATTGGCTTCATTTGTTTGCCATAATAACATTCCCTTTTACTTATTTCGATGATTATGATGCTAGTGTAATGTGTAACCAGTTACAAGAAAATGGTTTGTTACACTCATCACGTGAGGAAGATGATTATATTATGCAAAGCATTTGTGAAAAATTTCAAGTTGATTTATCTTTGGTGATTACAAAATGGGAATTTGATGCTTTAATCATACCATCTGATCATGATTCTGTCTCGCATGACTGTCATTAAACTCACTATTTTCCCATCAGCACATCGAATGACAATTGTTTCACACCCTTTGATCTCTATGGTTTAACATCTCTCTATCTGGGTACTTGTCAAACAGTTGAGGCACTTCCACACTTGTTGATGGTTATGTCAAATCCTCACTGTCTTGACATTTTTGTTGAATATGATCAAATCTATTTTCCCTTGCAATATTCTCATCATAATCCTGCGCCTCTAATTGAAAATTCATCTTTTCAAATATTTTAGGGTTGTCAAGAGGCTTGTCACGATTTTTATGATCCAATCACTGAATGGCAGGAGCAATCTTACCTGGAAAGATATGTCGCAAATAACAAGTTTCAATCTTTTCACGTGCTTGGTAAAGAGTTCAGTGTAGTTGAAGACACATTCACAAGAATATTTCGAGGTTTGTTGAATGATGGTTTTCATAAAAAAGGTAAGAATGTGAGATGGTTAGAAGTAGTGGATATGGACTATGTTTTTGCTAACAAGCAAGACCTTCAAACTTCATCCAAGTTATTCAAGTTCTTATCTATTATGTTGAACATTTCTTAATATACGTTTTAATTGGTTATATCTTTGTGAATGCAGGTCAGAGGTAGTTATGGTGGCTTCATTGGAAATTTCATTATACATGACCTTGACCTTCTAGATGATTAGGTTAGGAGTAGGTCTAGTTGCATAATATTTTACCTGCACATTCATCCCACATTAATTTTCTATGGTTTGTCTTGTGTTTTCTCATTTTGGTTTTGCATCATCTTTCGGTTAGGTTCCTTCCATTTTGTCGTCTGGTTTTGTTTCCTTGTTGTGTGTTGTCTTTCCATTTTTTTTTAAGACCTTGCATGAAGATGCATTATTGGCTCAAAAGGAAATGTGGAAAAATTGAAAAGAGTCTTGCGACACTACAACGTTTGGCTAACATTTGATCCTCCTTCTTTGAGTTGGTTACATATTTTGCTCAATGAAGTTCTAATAGAAAATACAATCCATCCATAAGGAGAATTTTTGTCAAACCATGATACCTGTGTCTATTTAGGAAACCTTATGCCCATACCCAGTTCTTTATGTTTCATTATTCTTACTCGTATCCAATCAATAGAAGAGGAAAAGGGGAAAATCTAAATGATCAAACCTAAATCAGAGGCCTCTATATGCTTCTCTGAAGGAGAAACCTCTCCTACTCGCAATAAGTCGAGATCCCTCTTCTGCCCATAAAATGAATAAGTGCCAATGCACAATCATCTTTAAATATATAAATAAAGGTGAAAGAAGAGAAAGGCTTCCTGCGTAGAGAGGTGAAGCAAGCAACTCTACCGGGTACTATCCAGGATTGTTGGAAACGAAGAAATGTTTGTTTTCCTATAGTGACTCTGCTGGGGTACTGTCCAGGCTTGATGGTAGCGAAGCAACACTAGAGATAAAAAATTATACTATAGAAATCTAAAGCTCATGAACTTCACTACCCTTTCCAATTTGAAACATTGCGATATTGTTGAATCTTATGTTGTGTGCAACTGAGAAGGTACAAAGGGCACCATGTTTATTCATGGGTTAAGTGGGTAAGGTAGAGTGATCTACATGATGAATCAATACTCCTTAAAGAAATAAGTCCCTACATAGAAGAGTTAACCAAGACAAAGAAGCTGGAATTCTACCATTGTGTCGCCAAGTGTTGTCGCTACTACAATACCCTCCAAATTTTGGCCTACACAAAATTTTAGAGCCTACTTTGGTCTTGTATATTTTTCTCACATTAATTGAAATCCATTCATGTGTTTTCTCTCTGTGTTTTGTCCCTTTTGTGACAAAATAAAAATGTTGCATTTTCACATGTTAAGAATCACATGATGTACACTGGTTTGTTTTGGTGGTTTCAAGGGGTTGTATTTGCTAAAATGAGTTGATAATACCATGTAAACATTTGTCGCACTCATTCCCAAAGTTGTAAGCATTGTCGCACAAGTTTCATCACGATCATCGCAAAGTGTATCTTTAGTGTCGCGCTTGTCATAAGTTGTCACACTTAAGGAAGTATGTTATTCATGTGTTTTAAATTATCTATGTTGTTATGTCATCAAGTATTCTAAGTGTGTGATCACAGTCAAGTCCTATCTTTGTTCACATGAACCTCGCTGATCTTTCACTTAGTCAATTTTCAAAATCTCTTTGACCAAGCAACCTAGCCTCATACAACCCTCTTAAACTTTGCATTGCGTAGTCTCAACTCTCCTGAACTTCACATTGAATAGTCTCAACCCTCTAGCTATGACCCTGCCTCTTAACACTGTGCATTGCACAGTTACTTCCTCCAAGGACTATGCATTACACAATTTCATTGCTCAAGCCCGAACCTTGGCCTTCAAAATTGCGCAATCCAACCCTCTAGCCTGGCCTCAACTACACATTGCATAGTATCTAAACTCAAGCTCAACCCTTGAGCTCTTTAGCTGTGCAATTGCACAATCACCCAACCTCCTCTATCTTCCAAAGATGCACAATAGGTTGAAACAGTGCCCAACTGCTTAGCCTGGATCACTGAACTCCCAGTCTGCACAATTTTCTTCCTCAGTCTGGCTTGAACTTGACATTGCATAGTCTCAAGGCTCAAGATTCCCCCATAACTTTATGAGCTACGCAATTACATAGTCACTTAGCCTCTCCCTCAGCCTGCCACCTAGTTCTGACTCAGTCAATTGATCAACATGCACCATATTAGATTAGGGATGTATGATACTGATGTCATCTCATCATGAATGAATTGCAGATGTAGGTACCATATCATACCATGAAAATATGATGAAGAAGTAGATGAAGGAGAGAAACATGTTGAAAGGCATATTTGTAGCTGATTATGCAAGCTGATCAATTAAGAGAAAGCAAACGGACACCAATTTGCGACCACAACAGAAGACTTGATATCATTGGAGACTCCTTACCTCTAAGCCATATGGAGGTGGATAAAAGAGCATCCTCAATAAGACACATAACAAGGAGCAGCAAGAATGGCTTGACATTGCCATATAATCAAGAAGTCCATGTGAGTGTCATGTTATGAGTCTTCACATGCCACATCATTATTGTGGATTATGTAATTTATGATTAAAAACTGTATTGTAAAGTGAAAGTCCAAAGAACATGTATATATTATGAAGAGTCAAATTTGAAGAGTCATAGGAAGTCAAACAATCATGAGGGTATTCAAAGAGTCACAAGGAAGGTGAAGCATCACCTCCCCATTGGTTATATATACACCCTCATTGTATGAGAAAAGGACTTTTCAGCTTGGCTCCTCCTGCAAGGAATTAGAGAGGCAAACTAGTTCTTTTAGGGTGCAAGGAGTGGCTCTAACACTCCACTATTGGGGCTAGTGGTGTTCATTATATACATGTGTCTTGTGACTTTTACTTAATATCAGATGTCTCATGGACAACACCTTCTTCCTACATGGATTATGAATATTTGCAAGACTATTATGTGGATTTTTGTAATTCATGTTTACTTTCATCTGTGCTAAAGTAGTTGAACTATTTCAGTTATTGTAGTACTTATCATATTCAGAATGTGTTGTAATGTTTTATAAAATTTTCACATCCTTGTGCACTATTCCGTTGGATGTTAGCCAAATCTTTCTTGTTTATAATGGTTGCAATGACTATCACATATTTGTAGACTATTCCACTGTATGTTAGGTGTGTTAGCTACCTGCTGCAGCAGGTTATTCATATTTCATGATTGACATTTTACAGGCCAAATATGTCATACTTTGCATGCTACAATGCTCCATATTTGCTTAACAGTCTCCAAGCGAAGAAAGCTACTCCAAGTTCATTCAATTGCCTTCTGAATTGTGTAAAGTTATCCCGGTATCGCCAATATCCAGTTAAAGGGAGGTCCAAACAGCTCAATCTTGGTCTCCCTAGGTTTGAATTTCCTGTTTTAGAATATAGAGAATATAAATACGTCCAAACAGCTTAATCTGGGCCCTTGGAAGAAATAAGGGTAGTATGTAGATAGGAAAGCATCAAAAGAAAAATGAATGATGGGTTTGCAAGTCTAAGTGCACCCAAATCAAAAGAAGAAAAAACGCTAGGTAAGTAGGCTGGGTAGGTAGTTCTGAGGTTGCTGAATCCTAACTGCTGATCAGTTCCAGATTTTCAGGTGTCATCTCACTCAGAACACAATCAGCAGGCAGTTACATGCAAAGAGCTCGAAAGAGGTATAACTAACTCCCCTTCTCTACTTTCCCCAATCATTAACTAACTTCCCCAAAGGAGGTCACGATCTGCTTGTCACCTCTTAAGTTCCATCATTTTCATAGCACTAGCTTGAGTAAATATCTGCTTTACTCAAATTTGTTCCATACTTTCTCTAAAGAATGGTTCTACCCCCTTGTAATAGCCTAAGGTCTCCTGAACTTAACGCTTTCTTACCACCTCCACATTAACCACTAACAGTATTATTTAGCTCCCTATATTTTCCCATCCCCCTACTAATATTATGTAAATCATCCCCTATATAAATATCCCTCCCCCTGGTTGAAAATAACCATGAGTACCCCCCCCAAGGAATTGCTCAGTTTACCTGAAACTTAGCAAGAACCCTCAACCTTCAAGCCATCTTCCAGATACAATGGACTCCTTCCAGAGTATAAAATTCCTCTGAGGTAATCGGACTCCTTCCGAAACCTCAAATGCCCTTCACACCCACTTACTTACTTTTTCGCCCAAAACAAACCTCTTGCCAACTTCCTTAAACACTCCGCAGACCCTTAAAGGCCAGATCGCATCGCAAGATCTCTGTTTCCTCTCCACGCAAGTTATGCCCATCCATCACTACCTGACGCGATATCGCGATATCGGTGGTCGGCAGTCACAAGCTCGAAATGTCCAAACTCAAGCACCCTCCGTTCCTCGCCAATGCGATATCGCGATCGCATCGAAGCTAGTTCATCGCATTACCTCCGGTATCAGCACCTCACCATGTCATTCTGTACCAGGGACCCACCACAGTTGACGTCATCCACCGTACAACCGACGTCATGCTGACGTCAGCAACCAGTAAGCCGAAACTTCGCGCAGGAAGAAAAATCGCACTTCGGAGCTCCAGAATAAGAAACAGGCAGTTTTCGATGTGCAATTAGCGCGAAGCGCTAATCGCGCATCGCTACGGGAAATAGGCCATTTCGGGGAATCTTTGGGGAATCTTTGGATTTCTTAGCCCGTTGCGCGCCGGAAAGACCGAAAATCGCCCGATCGTGCCAAAGTGATCCGGTTTAAAGACAATAGCAGATCAATGATAGAGTTTAAAGTGTATCAGATCAAATCATCAGGTATCAAGTGTGTCAAAGAGTATCAGTCAACGGCGGAAACCATCAATGTAGCGGAAAAGAGTATCAGTAAAAATCTTGAGCAGCGGCCCGAAGCAGGAGAACATTTAATACCTTCCAGTAGATTCAAAGAAAGAGGGCGAAGCCACCTGAAGCCCTCAAATCATAATTATTGCTCATTTAACTCACACTAGAGCAGAACTACAGTCCCCAAAGCACAATCATTCTAGCAGCACCGCATCTAGCCCCCAAGGGCCACATTGTCACCTTTTTCTGATCCAGCTGCCCCTAGCGCAGCCAAAAAGATTTACTTGCATTTAATTCCAGCAACACTTAGACTTTTGAAGAGTTTTCTAGAAGACCTGTTTAGGTCAGTTGTAATGAATGTCTTTCCGATATTTTACTTATAAATACCACCTTGAACAATGTTGTGAGGGGTTGGTTGGTTGGTAGTAGTTGGTTAGTCTCCTTTCCAGCAATTTCTCCGAGCAGAGACTCGCACTGTAACTGTCATAATTTCCATAATCAAAGATTGCTGAAAGCATGGATTTCTAAACTACTTGATGTTTTCTCTTGGCCAAGGAATGATTACGGAATTCCTGTGCTTCTACATGATTCAATAAGTGTTTCTCTCCTCTGTTTACTTTTATGTTTATTACCACTGTTCCACCTTCTCAATTTCAGGAAAAAAGAATAGCTTAAGATTTGTTTCATTACACCTTAAGTTCAATTTCTGCATTTCTCAATGTTTTCTTCAGAAATAGCTATGAGCATGTATACTTAAATGATCTTGTTTACGCCGTTTCTTTCACATATGAATGCATGTTTAGGAATTATTAATTGCTCCTAGATCCCATTCATCCATTTCTCCTCTTTTTCAGCATGATGAAATGATTCTCCTTTGCCTTTCATCCCTAATTCTCATTCCGTACTTTCAGCAGATTGATAGTTGTATCCTGTGTGCCTATCATGCTCCGTATCCCCTTGTGACCAAGAAAACGCAAGCAAGCCTCAATCCGTGACCCCATGCCCAATGGTTCGAAACTTATCACACCTTACCTTGCCTCTTAGTTTGAGAATCCTACCTTCCAACCAATCACAAACAACACTCCCTTGAAGCCAGAAAGCTAGCCTAAAATCATCAACAATAGCTGAATCATAAAGAGAGAGCCCTCTCTGATTGCAGGTGGGCTAGAACCTGCAATCCAAAGATTGGTTTGTGGTTACCTCGGCCGTATCCCTATAAGGAGCCTAGGGACAACCTGAGTGATAACAAGGTGGATGTTTTTGTGTGTGTGTGTCTTTACTAGGGTGGTTATATTACCTATATCTTAGAGTCTCACTTTCATTTCCCTTTGTAGTAGAAGAATCTTGACACACATACAATTGAACACTCACTTGTTGATCTGAGATTACCTGTGCATAACTCTCTTGTGCTAAACTTTATAGCCAAGGAAAAACTATAAGAATAAATGGAAATCGAGACAATATCTTGGATGGGGATCCTATTCCAAACTATGTGAGGTATAATTGGGACTTCACATCAGGGAGAACCTCCTAGTTGACAAATTTTGACACTGCCAACATGATGATATCGATTATAACTCTCCAAATCATTAAAATACTAATCTCATAATGTTTGTAGATGTCAGGCCTCCTTTTGGATTGACATTTTGTATATTGGATCAACATGCATCAAAATATTTTCACATATTCTCTGTCATTTGCCTTAAAATTGGGAGTTGAGTTGAAAATATATACAACTCTAAGTTGTGCAACCTTATCATTCTGTTGGCCAACCTTTTCTTTGCTAATACAAAGAGAGGGTGTGCAAGTAAGAACATTTGTGTCAATCCCAAAATATGCACAAATTCCCTTGTGCTTTATTATGAAATAAAGGCATCCATCATCAATAAACAAAGGGGAAACTGATTCAGTCTATTATTTATCAATATTATGGAACTAGTTTTTCATGAGGTTTATTTCTTCATCACTGTCTCCTTCTAAATTTGGGGATTTTGACTCATCTTCTTATGTGATGGAATTTGAGTTTTAAATTAGGTTCCCTCTTAATTCTAGACAAGCCCGTTCACTAAATATGGATTGAACCCACCTTTTTTGGTGAATGATATTTAGTACCTTATGCATTACAAGTGCAAAGGAAAAACCCTCCAATCTGCATTTTACCAAGTGAATTTTCCATAGAAGAAAGCTACCTTTAGTTCAATATAAAGTATCAAAATTTAGTGTGCAATCTCTATCGTTTCGTTTATAGTGCCATTCATGAATTCTCATAATTCTTTCATGCTCGGAATTAGGGAGATAGGAACCTATTTCAAGTGTTGAAACATAGCCTATAAGGAGATAAATCACAACAATTACATTGCGCCACAACCTCTTTGAGATCAATGAAACATTACCAATAAAATCTTGATTCCACCATCAATAATTATAAAACATTTTCATCCAAATAATTACAAAAATTTGTAAAATAGAGATTTTATGGTGATTAATTATGTAAGTGATTAATAAATAACTTTTATGGTGATTAACAATTGTCTTAGAGACCATGTTTTTGAATATGTCTACACTTGTTTGGTCTATTATAACCACTGTACAAGGATAGGTGCCACTGTACAAGGAAACATTTATGAAATTGACTTGTAAATGCAAATTTGATCTAACCGACTTCCTGATATTTCACTATTGTTTTCAGATCTTGAGCTGCCATTTACTTATACTCATTTTATTATGTCTCTGTTTCAATATATTATTGTTTTGTATATGAGTATGTTTTAACACATTTGTATCCAATCTCTAGGGTCTAAGTCTAGTGCTTGCTTCAAACAATGATGAATATATTCTTGTTGCCTTTGGTGGATACAATGGAAGGTATTTTCTAGCCAGAAATAAATTTGTTTTCAGAACTAGATCACCATCCTCACTCGATACACTATATTTTATTTCTTACTATTATTACCATCTAGTTTGAGGCACATTTTTCCATCATTATCATGATACAATGATATAGTGCTAATACAAAGTTTTTTCTTAATCTACCCAATTGCTTGTCTAGAATGGTAGTACTCATTTGATTTTTTGTTTGTATGAAAAAAACACCACCATATCTTGCACCTAAAACTCCCTCATTGGTATCCACTTCAAATTGGGTTATAAATTTTTGTGTTGTCTAGACAATGTATTTACATTTATGTTGATTTTATGTCATTACATTATATATTATTTCTTAAACTAAATTGTTACCATCTAGCTCGAGTCACCTTTTGTCATCATTATCTTGATACAATGATATAACATCAATACAAATTTATTTCATATTCTACCCAATTTTTATGCCAATGTTTCTCATGATCGACACTATAATGAATTCATGTTATGGCTATTTTAGAAATGTTTTTCATTTTAAACACTTAGTTTCTTCAATTGGATGATAAAATTTGTGAGTGTAAATAATATATGTTTCTCATGATCCACACTACAATGACTTCATGTTATGACTATTTTAAACACTTAATTTCTTCAATTGCGTGACAGAAATTGTGGGTGTAAATAATGTAAGCAAAATTAGTTTCTTCAATTGGGGGGATTAGAAAAATTATGAGTGTAAATAATATAAGCATGTTAGGAAAGGATGTTTTATTGATGTTAATTTCATTTGAAATTACTTTAAATTGTTGTAACTTAACTTGATAATTAGTAAATAATATAAGTTTCTTCAATTGGGGAATACAAATTATTAGTGTAAACAATATAAACATGGAAGGGAAAGATGTTTGGTTGGTATTTGGTACTCAAGTTCATGGAAAGAGAAATAATATGGAAGCATTTGTTCTTTGCCTTTGATGCAGTTAAGTTTTTGTCGATTTTTGTATGCCCAAAATAATGGAAGAGAAGGTGGAAGATATTTTAATCATTAAAATTTGCAAAAGTGGTTAAATTCATCTAGTTATATAAGCACAAATATCTATAAGAGGAGAAAGCACTAGAGGTATTCATGAATTACAAATAGGTGCAACATAAGATATCTCAAAGAATAGTTATTATTGAAGTAGTCAATAAACAAAATAAAGCATATGAGAAAGTTGAACAGTATATATTAACAAGTTTCTAAAAATGAAGCTATACTAAAAGGGATTTCAATAAATCTAAGAATAAATCACCACTACTGAACTTCCTATATTTTTTCCTAACATATTTTGACAAATTATGTTCACCACTGAAAGGGAATTCAATAAATACAGGAGAAAACACCATTACCCCTATTGTAAAAATGAATTATATTGAGCTATTTTTTTCCCTTGTTGCTTATTTTAGATGGGAGGTATTATGGATGTATGTAAAGAGTGTTTCTTACATGGTGATCTCACTTAAGATATTTATATGGTGAAACCTCTTAGTTTTAAGAAATATGGTAGTGTTATTTGACAATTGGAAAAAATCAATGTATGACTTAAAAGAAGTCCACAAGATGTAATATGAGAAGATTGATCAATTTTTTCTTCACTTCAGTATGATTCATACACTTTACGTATAAGTAGTGAACCTTAATTGTTGTAGTATATATTGATGATTTGGTCATAGCTAGAAATTACATTGATTTAATTTGCAATTTGAACAGATAATTAGCAAATACTTTGAGATTACTAACCTTGGTCACTTGAATTTCTTTTAGGCATCTAAGTCTTACATATAGATGATGGTATATAATTTTTTATCAACCTAAATATGTATTGAATCTATTATAGAGGTTCAAAATGGAACACTAAAAAGTGTGCCACACCTTAGCAATGGAGAGTGAAGATAACTAAAGAGTTTAATTATTTAAAAGTTGATGCTATTATCTATAAGTAGTTTGCTGATAGCCTTGTTTATCTAACTTAGAGTTCCCCTTCTATTTCCTTTATTGTTATTATGATCTCGTAATTCATGTAAAATCCACCAAAGAATCACTTGAAAGTCATAGAGAGAATTGTTTAATATCAAGGGTCCCTATCAACTTGGTATAAAATACTATAGTGATGAAGTGAATGGATTGGTTGGCAATATTGTCTCACTCTAGGCTAGAGATGACAATTATAGGAAGTTTACATCTAATTATATGTTTCATATTGGCTCTAAATCTAGTCTAATGTTGTAAAAAGCAGAAGGTGGTTTAACTTTCGATCATAGAGGTAAAGTATAATGGTACATTTAATCTTACCACAAACGAAATGTGGATTGGTAACCTCTTAGGCCAGCTAAGATTTTTATTAGGGAAAAATAAATAAAATAAAATTAATCATAAATATATATTATTTTCTCATTTTAAAATCTTCTTTTAGATTAGTGTGAGATTCTCAAACACCCATAATATCAAGTAAGTTGGAGAGAGAACACCATTATAAACAAATGAATGGCCTAATAGGTAGTATCTAGGAAAAAAACTAGATAATATAATTCACATACATCTATATATAAAGAACTGTTCATTGAACATTATGTTCCATTCATATAAAATGTGTTAATGGGAAATTTTCAAGAATGGTATCATGATCTTCTATGAATAATTTCCATTGTTGTTTCTTTTTTAGATAATTCACTTCTTTCAACTACAACCAACTTCTCTAACCAAATGACTATATTGGGCATATATAACATATGGCTGGTAGTCTTGAAAAATAATGTGGAATTTACATTTCTTTACTTCTTCAAAGAAATGTCCCATTAACACCATTGGACTAACCAGATATTTATAATTTAAAGGATCATTAAGCTCATCCATCAATATGCTTTTTGACTTAGTGCGTTGAAATAAATAATAATGCACTTTCTCTAGATTATTTTCTACTGTAATGACAACAAAGATATCACCTTTTCTAACCATATCATAAATATTATCATAATACTTATCAATTAGCCACTTCATTGTCCATCTCCACATTAGTAAAGTTTCCATGTGGGGGCAATGCTTTCTATTCTTGGTGTATCCATGGTTTGATATATTTGTTATTGTGGTTTACACACTCATATATGGACTCTGTATCATCAATACATGCCAGAAAAATGAAAGAGTATTTTTTTTTGAATTGAGAATTTATTTATTATATTCTCACTTCTAATGGAGTGCAAAATTCTTCTTCCATGGATTGATTCACAATTATGTGGCAATGATCTATCAACATCACCCATCGTAATATTCCAAAAGTATTTACTTGACAAAAAACCTAATTTAAGTTAAAGTTCGTGCAACAATTTTTATTTATTTTTTGATATTAAAGTGCACCCACACACATGTACACACACACACACACATGTCTATATTGATATCTACATCTATATGTTTACCTATGCACATGATCCATACTTAGATTCAATAGATGGGTTAAATTTTGTGTGCACCAGTTAAGAACATCAGATGAATCTACAAGTTAGGAAGCAAAGTAATTAACTTGATGCCTCCTAAGTGCACATTTTACACATGCCCTAACACCATCATGCTCTCCTTTTCCATACCCTGTCTCAAACAAATTCCATGTATGACGAATGCTAATTTTCTTATGGAGAGACAACCAAATGAATGATATTGTCATTTAAATTAACCAACGCAACCATCTGACCATACCCAATGTGCTTTAAGAGTGATTTGTCATCTTGGTAATTCATTATAAATAATATTAAAAATTATTTTGAATAAAATAGGTATCATGTGTATGATCATCGCTGATGTAGAAATGGTACTCTTTAATGACTTCACGATTATTTTCATTACTATCAAAACCATCGATACCAACCTTTGTATATATCAAAAATATGCACGAGTATAGAGACCTAGTTTAAATGATAATACTCACTTCGTATTTCCTTCTGTGGAGAAAACTTGTAATTCTCTACAAAATCAACCACCAATAATAATGTTCCCTTTGGGAACACATCACATTATTGCTTGAACTATAAGTCCTACCATTTTGCTATATGAGAGTTATTAATATATTTATATATTTTCTCCCTGAAATTATCCATAAAATATGTCATGGAAATGTCATTTTCAAGTAAATCAATCTTTTTTGATGTTGCCACTAATTATGTAGTAGGAGTGTACCTAACATATTCATATCTTTTTTACTTCATAGTGAGATTTGACAATTGTGAATCATTGGTATCAATGGGATACTTAGCATCAAAGAGTGTCAAATGAGAACATTCTTTGCATTTTCTTCCACCAACACATCCTTTCTAATAAAATAACTGGTCATTTTCGCATTCACATAATATCTTAGATAAAAATTCACGAACACTTGATGGAGGGGGACCATTGTGTAATGAACCCATTTACACGATTTTTTTTCTTCCCTTCCATTTACAGTAGATGATTGAGTTTAATAGTGGTAAGGATGG
The DNA here is from genome assembly GCA_000404065.3 of Pinus taeda. Taxonomy (NCBI): domain Eukaryota; kingdom Viridiplantae; phylum Streptophyta; class Pinopsida; order Pinales; family Pinaceae; genus Pinus; species Pinus taeda. The sequence continues at coordinate 51,894 of APFE030966446.1, forward strand.
ATAAATAGGTTTTTGCTACCCTCTTTTACTCAGAGATTTATGTATACTTCATGATGTGATTTCTTTTCCCTTTGATCATGTAATTCTTCACTACATTCTATCTAAGTTTAAATGTTAGCTATGTGCGCTAAGGTACCTATATGTATTCGGGGGGTGAGAGCCACTATGGTTTATAGCCTCCTATTTTATAACTATAAAATGTTATATGAATACCGTGTAGATATCCCATCATAAAATATGTCTAGAAAATGGGATTTATACTCACACCATTCGAAGAGCTACATGGTTTCCTTCAATTTATTAAACACTGGGTTTTAAATTATGTTGTTATTTGTGTACCTCAATATCTTTGTGAATTGGGTTCAAACCCTCCTCACAATTCTATTTGTGCTGGAAACCACTCTAACTCCATAGAAATTACTCTTCGTCCCTACCTAAACCCCTCTCCATGCTACAATTGTCCTACCGCCTCTATCTACTCCACTAGCTAGGTTCCACATCACCCAGGCCCATGTGATGACGTACCCTATTGTTATGATCCATGCATTTACTTTTTCGATGAGACATCAATGAATTTGATCTTTTGGGGATTCATCAATGGTTATCTCCCCTGTATCAAAACCTTAACATCCCGTAAAATCCTATCGTGCTTGTATGCGCCTTTATTCCTTCACCGCTCGAGTTTCTACAGAGGAGGGTTTTGGTTTTCATTTACTTGCGATCCTCCCTACACCAGAACACTAACTGCCCATGGTGATACCCACTCCTTACACCGCTCAGCCTTCAGCTATGGGAATTGTGTAAGCATGGTCTCTATGGTTTTGCCTGAACTCGGGGTTTCTTATCCCTTGGATGGTCTCAAATTCGGGGTTGTTGTTGTCAAGTTGCTATTAAATACATGGCCAAGTGGGATGCCTTCTCTTCGCGATTATGGAGAAAATGTCCTGCCACACCTCTCCTCTATGTTTGGAGCTCATCAGTGGCCTATCACCTACAAAAGCATCTTACCTTTTATCCAGGTAACTATGAAATTTTTTATGGTTCTATCTACCAGTTAATCCTATATACCTACTATCATACTTATTCCTTGTCTATGGAGGAGAGGAGCATGGATTAGAAAAGGGAAAAATGGAGGAATTATAATGAGTGCAACCGCCCTCCTTCCTCAACATCCAGTGGTAAGTGTCAAGTAGGTGGATTATGAATAGTTAATCATGCTCAGCCAAAAATGCTACTCTATTATACTGTTGAATAACCTGATTTATATCTTTTGCTGCTCAGGTTCGTTCACCATCTTCCCCTTTCCGTTATGCACCTGAGTAATAATATGTTTCCCCTAGTGGTGAGGCTGTGTTTTTACCCCTATCTTGCAGAAGGGCTTTCGAGTTATTTTTGACATCGTGGAAACTAGGAGTTAACTACTCTATTTCTGGGACTTGTCGGTATGGGTTGCACTAGCTTCTTAATCATTTAGTGACATATCACTATTGGGTTCCCACATGCTAACTAGCGTTTGGTGCTTCTCCAGGTTGGTTCTGTTTTTCCAAACCCCCTCTATGTTGTGTGCCTTTCAGCAACTGTAAAATCGAGTTCTAAATGCTCACTATCCTATTGGGTTTGTCATATGGTAAAGGCTCTTTTTGTTAATGTTTTATACTCAAATGTGTTCCTGGGTCTCAAACAGAGTATGGCCACCCTTTAGTATGTGCTTTTCTTCTGACCACTAGACCCCACTTACATTCCTGCTAGTCTACAAATGAGCTACGAATTTGACAACTTCTGTTATTGTCTGATCATGGCCACTTTTATTTTCTCGCCATTATTGAGGGTATGTTTTTTTTGAAACATGAGTTTTCCATTTTTCTACAGGTGGAAAGGTGGCTTATGCTGTATCGCATGGGTTCATGCTTAGGCGTCATAGTGCCTTCCTCCTAGTTCTGTGTGGGTACCTACTGTCCCATGCATACAACTTACTGCTACGATTTTGTTGAACAGTTTTGGCTCACTGCTTATTTCCAGTGTATATTCTCCTGAGACTAATTGGGTTCTCTTCCCCATTTCGTTTGATTTTTTTATATGTATGAGGTGGACATCTTCGCTGATTTGAATATGACAAAAATATCAATGTATATATATTTTGTTCTAAGATGGATGTCGCCCATGGTCGTTATATTGAACCCTACTGGGGTTGATACTACTGTTATGACAAAATTTTACTATCTTGTAAATACTTCTATTTAGAATGTATAAATATTTCATGGTTCAAGTTATTATTTTATTTCCCATATGATTCTTCGGGGAAATTTTCCTTAAACAATTTTTATTATTTCCATGTAACCTCTTTGTAATTAACACATGCAATTTTGGTTGATTAAAGATAACTTACCTGTGGGTTTAATGAAATATCATTCAATCCTTTAATAATATTTTTGTAGCTACCATAATTATCGAAATGATATTCCTATGTTGTGTTCTGGTTGCCCCATAGCCAGATCTTTAAATTTGACTGTGTATACTCAAATGTAATATAGCTAGGTACTACCAATATTGACTTCTTCACGTCATAAAATTATTATAAAGTTGTGTTGTGTGGGAGCAATCTTGTTTATGATATTTAAATATATACCTGTTACTGTATATTAACTACTTGTATGGTATTCTATATAACTTTGATAGGTCATTTCATTAACCCTGCTGAAATACACATGATATGGTAGGGATTACTAAGTTTCCATAGAATGAAGATTGTTCTATAATTTTCCTCTCAACTACATACGAGATCGATGTGCAGGATTCCGCTTGCAATTTTCTGCGAAATGCTCATCCATACTATTTTACTGTTTCTTCCTTCATATTCTGATATAAATCAATTCAACTACTGCCTTGATTTGTGGAAGATAACTAATGCATCCTAGGACATGATTTTACAGTTCCCTGCTTTCAAGTAGAACTCTCCGTGTAATTATTTTATGTTGATAACTACACGTGTTTCTTTTCTTCCCCCCTTCTAGCTCTGTCGGATAATGCATCAGTCATAAATTTTGGCTTCTAGAAGGAAAAGTAAGTAAATATAAATATATAAAACATATATGCATCCATTATATATGCACAAAATGCATGTGTACATCTCTTGTTCATCATAAATCACATTTTTATCTAATGCTATAGACACAATTAAATATAAGAATATTGTGATTGCTACAACATATAAATCAACATTTCTAATTAACGAGATCAATAGTAACCTCAAACCAATAGTTTTAATATGGAAAATCTTGGTTCGCAACACCGATCTACCCAACCTTGAATCACCTCTGACACCCACCCCCTCCCCCACCCCGAGATATGATGATCTTTGTAGGCTTCAGTAACCTCTACTAAGCCCCTAATAATGTCTATTTAACATTATCTTCTCACAAATTTTTCCTTGGCAGCATCTTGCCTTCTAGGGATCTGTGTCCCCTTAACCTAGGTTTTTAGTTTTTTCCTTTTTTCCTAAAAAAATTTCTGCTTTGTTCCTCGTAGTGCTTTTCTCGGTCTTTATCTCCCATCGAGTATGCAATATATAGCCATATATTTTATTTTAGGAAATCCAATTTGAATCTGATTCATCTCATATTCAGGCAAGCATCATTTACTCTAGTGTCTCTACTTCCATAATTTTCTAGCAAACTGGAAACAATTTTTTCTTTATTTATTACTTCTCTATTCTCAAAAACCAAATAATCATAATCCATAGTCAAAAGCACTAATAAAAGTAAACCAAAAAAAAAAAAAAACACAATTGTTTTTGTCATAATGAAGGTATTACATCTTCCCTCTTTCAAAACTAATGCTGTCCTCAGTGTTTATTAATCTTACTGAAATAGTGTTGGGTATGCTTCCTTCATAACGTCTTCTCTTTCCCAAGTTGCCTCCTTAGGTGTAAAGTGACTCCACTACACCTTAACCTGATCGATAAATCAATTCTGGAGCATGGTTTCCTTCCACTCCAAGATGTGGAGTGGCTTAGTCAGGAAATCTCCTTCGGGTTCCACCTATAACAAATTCCAATCAATTACATGCGAACTATCATGTACATATTTTTTTAATAAGGACACATGAAATACGTTATGCACTTTGACATGAGTGGGTAGAGCATATTAATATGCTACTGGACCCACTCGGTCCAAAATTTCAAATGGCCCGTAGAACCGTGGTGCTAATTTAGCACAACTGTCGATCTTGAGAGTACTCTTCCGAGGTTTAACCCTTAGGTACACATGCTTTCTAAATTGGAACTCTTTATGAGTCATCTTTTTATCTATATATCTCTTTTGACAATCTTGGGCTGTTCTAATGTTTTGTTGAATTTTTTGCATTGTCTGCTCCATCTCCTGCAAAACATTTGGTCTGAGAATCAAATTATCCTCAAGTTGGCTCCAACTAAGTGGGATATGGAATTTTTGGTCATACAAAGCTTCAATGGGGTTCATTTTAATAGACATTTGATATCTATTGTTGTAGGTGAACTTAGCTAAATGCATAAAGTCTTCCCACTTTGTGGTTCTATCCATTACATACATCTGGAGCAGATCCTCCAAAATCTGATTAGTCCTTTCAGTTTTCCCATCCATTTGCAGATGGTATGTAGTACTGAAGTTCAATTTAGTTCCAAAGCTCCCTAACAGTGCCTTCCAGAAGTTGAAGGTAAATTTCTCATCTCTATCAAAAATTATCATTTTTGGTATACCATGTAGTCTGAAAATGTCTTTCATGAAAATATTTGCAATTTGCACTGTCCCAAAGGTAGAATGTAGTATAATAAAGTGTGTCGCTTAGTCAGTGTGTCTACTACTACCACAATTTAATCATGTTGGTACTTAGTTCTTGGAAACCCCATTGTGAAATCCATGGAGATAACATCCCACTTCTATTCTGGAATGGGTAACAGGTTTAATAATCCCGACGGGTGTTGGTGTTACACTTTCACCTGTTGACATTCCAGGAATTTCACCAAATAATTTACTACCTCCCTTTTTATACTTGGCCAAAAGAATTGCTTCCTCAAAGCTATTATCATCTTCTAATACCCTGGGTGGCCAGCATATGGTCTCTTATGATGTTCATCTAGAATGATCTGTTTCAGTGCCACCACATTTCGAATATACAATCTATCTTGACAATTAATTAATCCTTTATGGTTTAAAACATAACCTAGGTTCCCTTCTTGTTGTATATTCCTCTGCAATTCTTTATACTGGGAGTCTTTCTACCCGAGCAGTCTCACCTTCTCCTCAAAATCCGTCTTTATGCTACTCCCTGCACCTACTGCCAAAAAATGGGCATGCCTACTTATTACATCAACAATCTTATTATCTTTCCCTTTAACATGTTTAATTTCAAATTCAAATTTGCCGAGGAAGGCTAACCATCTACCTAGGTTCCCTTCCTGTTGCATCTTCCTCTACAATTCTTTATAATGGGAGTCTTTCTACCCCACGAGTCTCATCTTATCCTCAAAATCCATCTTTATGCTACTCCCTGCACCTACTACCAAAAAATGGGCATGCCTACTTAGTGCATCAACAATCTTATTATCTTTCCCTTTAACATGTTTAATTTCAAATTCAAATTCGCCGAGGAAGGCTAACCATCTGGTTTGCCTTGCATTTAGATCAAGTTGGCTAAAGAAATACTTTAGGCTGATGTGGTTGGTTACCAAAATAAATTTCTTCCTTAACAAATAATGCCTCCACATTTTTAAGGTGTGTATTACAACAACTAGTTCCAGGTCATACACAACATAATTTTTCTTATGTGTTTTCAGTTTTCTTGACTCGTATGCTATGAAAACATTGTCTTGCACTAACACACCACCGAATCCTTCTAAACAAGCATCTGTGCACACTGTAAACTTTTTAATTGGATCTGTTATCCTTAAAATAGGAGTCGTTGTTAGCATTTGTTTCAGCTTATTGAAGCTCTCTTGGCATTTTTCTGTCCATTCAAACTGCACTCCTTTCTTCTGTAAGGAGGTAATGGTGTAAACCACATTTGTAAATCCCTCCACAAATCTTTGGTAGTACCCAACAATCCCCATAAAATAATGAACTGCAGATACATCTTTTGGTATTGACCAATTCATAATAGCTTTAACTTTCTTAGGTCCACTGCCAATCCCTCTTCGGCGATAATATTGCTCAAGTATTGAATTATGGGTTTGTAAAATTCACACTTACTGACTTTTTCATACACTTGGTGCTCCCTTAGTGTCTGCAACACCAGTCTAAGATGCTCCTCTTCATTTTTGGAGTATACAAGAATGTCATCAATGAAAACTAGTACAAATTGATCAAGATACTTATGAAGTACGCTATTCATGAGACACATGAAAGTTGCAGGTGCATTGGTGAGACTGAAAGGTAGCACCACAATTTCATAGTGACTGTACCGTGTTCTAAAATATGTTTTATGAATATCTTCTTCTCTTATGTGTAACTGATGATAACCAGTCCACAAATAAATCTTTAAGAAAATTGTCGCGTTCCTCACTTGATCAAATAAATCATTAATATGTGGTAAAGGGTGTCTATTTTTAACGGTTTATTTGTTCAGTTGGCGATAGTCAATACACATTATGAATGTACCATCCTTATTTTTCACAAACAATACAGGTTCCCTCAATGGTGAAACACTAGGTATGATATAGCTTTTATGCAATAGTTCATGTAACCGCATCTTCAATTCCAGTAGTTTTGGGGTACTCATACGATATGGGGATCTGGACACATGAACAACTTTGGGTACTAAATCAATAGTAAAATATATGTCCCGTTTTGGGGGTAACCCTGGAATTTCTTCCGGAAACACATATGAGAATTCCTTAACAACTGGTAAAGTCTCTAAACCTTCTTTTTCAATTAGCTTCTCACTAGTTTCCACATGTACTAAGTATAGCTGGAAACCTTTTATGGCACTTCTTTTCAGCTGCAAAGCTGAAATCTGCCGAACTGACACCGGTTTTGGATTTCCCTTAATTACTCTAGTGGATCCATCAGGACTAACACATGTAACTGTTTTTTCTAGATAATTTACAACAACGACTTGCCCTTCTAACCAATCCATGCATATTAATAAATCGTATGATCCTTAAGGGAGGATGTTTAAATCTACCACTATAGGATACCCATTTGAATTTAGCAGACATTGCTTCACTTGACTGGTTACTTTCCTTTTGGTTCCTATTGCTAACTGAACTAGTCATGCATTTATGAACTTTTCTGTCTCCAAATTACACTTTTCCACAATTTGGGGGTTGATCATTTAACTTAAACTAACAATCGGATCAATTAAAATAGACACGGGTTGGTTTAGGATATTACCTTCAATTTCCGGCATAGTAGACTAGTGCTCCACTTGTCGATTCTCCAAAGATGCACTGATTCTGGGAATATTACTAGCAATTTCATTTACGGTGGTTGCCTCATGAACCGCATGTATGTTATGAACAAACCTAGGATTGTGTGGGCAATCCCTCTAAAATTGTGGCTCTTCACAACCCCAACATTTCAACAATTCTCTCTCTTTCACAGTGCTATTTTGTTCAGTGGTTCTCGAGCTGTTATATGATTGTGTAGGTGGGGGTGTGTCTCCTTTAATCAATTTCTTCCTTTCATGGTCCTTACCAAAGTTCTTGAGATAGTAAGGTTTCTGTATTTTCATGTCCCCTCCCATTCTAGTGTCATCTTTACTCTTCCATGATTTACCACTTTCACTTTTAATCCTAAATTGTTGATAACATAACCTAGCCTTCCTCACCACTTCATCGATGGTATTTGGATTATCAAACTCAATTCTCTCATTACATGAAGCTAGTAAACAATTTAAGAACCTCTGTATTTTGGCTTTCTCCTCCTTAAGCTACAGTACATACCTCAGTAGGTTCGTGAATTTAGTCATGGATTCATCCATAGTCAATTGTCCCAGCCTTAATTCGTGGAATTATTTAGCCTGGTCATTGTAACAAATTTCACTAAGGTAGTGCAACTTGAATTGCTTATGTAATTCTTCCAAAGAAACTATCTTTTCCTCTAACAATTGAACATTTTTCACCACCATAGAGTAGCTTTTCCCTGCAACTGATAGATAGCCAGGCATGCCTTTAAATTACTTTTATATTCATATACTTGGAAGTACTAAATCATGTTCAACAACCATGCTTCTGCATCTTCCTCTTTTTCCCCATCAAACGTTGGAGGTTTGATCTTCCTAAATTCCCCTTGTAGCTCCATTTTCTTCCTTCTCCTACATACTTTTTGGGAACTATGATAAGAATCTTCTCCACTCTTAGACTTTTTCGATTCTATTTCCTCCTTTTTATTTTTAAATCCCTTTGTCTCCAAACTTTTATGGATGGATTTATTAGTCCAGTCCCTAATAAACTTTTCCTGCTCCTCATTGGCCTTTAAGAGCCGCTCGTTACTATTGCGGAGCTACACTATTTCCTACTGCAAGGTATTCACCATATCCACAAGCTGGGAAGGTAAGGTAGTGCTACCTTCCCCCAACTCCACGTATAAATCTTCCCCACTAGGAATAGTTGGAGGAGAATTTTTCTCCATCTTTTCTCAGGATCCAACTTCCTACAAAACAAACCAACGAGTATCAGAAATATGTCATCTACTAATAATCCTACGCACACAATCACTAATCATGAGGCCTCTTTTTAGGCCCAAAGTGGAACTCTGAGCTTTGATACCATTTGTAATGAAACCATTTACACTATTTTTTCTTTCTTCCCTTCAATTTACAGTATATCATTGAGTTTAATAGTGGTAAGGATGGATAAATAGGTTCTTGCTACCCTCTTTTACTCAGTTACTTATGTATACTTAATGATGTGATTGCTTTCCTTTTGAACATGTGATTCTTCACTACTTTCTAGCTATGTTTAAATGTTAGCTATGTGTGCCAAGGTACCTATACGTATTCAAGGGGTGAGGGCCATTATGGTTTATAACCTCCTATTTTCTAACTATAAAATGTTATATGACTACCGTGTAGATATCCCATCATAAAATATGTTTGGAAAAGGGGATTTATACTCACACGATTCGAAGAGCTCCATGGTTTCCTTCAATTTATTAAATGTTGGGTTTTGCATTATGTTGCTAGTTGTGTACCTCAATATATTTATGAATTGGATTCGACCCCTCCTAACAATTATCTCTATGATGAAAACCACTCTAACTTCATGGGAGTTACTCTTCGTCCCTACCTAAACCCGTCTCCACGTGACAGTTGTCCTACACCTCTGTCTACCCCACAAGCCAAGTTCCACATCACCCAGACCCATGTGATGATGTACCCTAGTGTTATGATCCCTACATTTACCTTTTCAATGAGACATCAACGACTTTGATCTTCTGGGGCTTCATCAATGACTATCTCTCTTGTATCAAAACTCTAACATCCCACAGAACCATATCGCGCCCTTATGCACCTCTATTCCTTCACCGCTTGGCTTTTTTCAAAGGAGGGTTTCAATTTTCATTTACTAGCAATCCTCCCTACACCAAAACCATAACTTTCCACGACGAGATCCACTTCTTACATCGCTCAAACTTCGACTGTGGAAATTGTGCAAGCATGGTCTCTATGGTTTTCCTTGAACTCTAGGTTTCTTATCCCTTGGATGGTCTCGAATTCAAGGTTACTGCCGCCAGGTTGCTGTTAAATCCATGGTCATGTGGGATGCATTGTCTTCACGGTTGTAGAGAAAATGTCTCGTCGCACCTCTCCTCTATGCTTGGAACTCATCAGCGGCCTGTCACCTACAGAAGCATCTCACCTTTCGTCCAGATAACTATGAAATTTCATTATGGTTCTATCTACCAGTTAATCCTATCTACCTACAGTCATACTTATTGCTTGTCTGTGCAAGAGGTGAGCATGGATTCAAAAAGGGAACAATGGAGGAATTATAGTGAGCACAACCACCCTCCTTCCTCGACATCTGATGGCAAGTTTCCAGTAGGTGGATTATGAATAGTTAATCATGCTCAACCAAACATGCTGCTCTATTATACTATTGAATAACTTGATTTATATCTTCTTCTGCTCAGGTTCGTTCATCATCTGCTCCTTTTTGTTATACACCCAGGTAATAGTATGTTTTTCCTAGCAGTGAGACTATGTTTTTACCCCTATCATGCAGAATGACTGTCGAGTTATTTTTGAGATCGTGAAAACTATGGGTTAACTACTCTATTTTCGGGACTTGCAGGTACAGGTTGCACTAGATTTTTACTCATTTAGCAACATATCACGATTGGGTTCCCACATGCTAAATAGCATTTGGCACTTCTCCAGGTTAGTTCTATTTTTTCTACACCCCTCCATCTTGGGTGCCTTTCAGCAATTGTAAAATCGAGTTCTAAATGCTCACTATCCTATTGGGTTCGTCGTATGGTAAAGGCTCTTGTTGTTAATGTTTTATACTCGATTTTTTCCTGGGTCTCAGACAGAGTATGGTCCACCCCTTAGTAATTATGTGCTTTGCTTTTGACCACCAAAGCCCTCTTACATTCCTGCTAGTCTGCGAATGAGTTGCGAATTTGATAGCTTCTGTTATTGTCTGGCCATGGCCATTTTTATTTTCTCGCCATTGTTGAGGGTATGGTTTTTTTGAAACATGACTTTTCCATTTTTCTATAAGTGGAAAGGTGGCTTATGTTCTGTCTCATGGGTTCGTGCTTAGGCCTAAGAGTGCCTTCCTCCTAGTTCTACATGGGTACTTGGTGTCCCCTACATACAAGTTACCGCTATGATTTTGTTGAACAATTTTGACTCACTGCTTATTTCCAGTGTATATTCGCCTGAGACTAATTGGGGTCTCTTCCCCATTTCGTTTGAACTTTTGATATGTATGAGCTAGACATCGTCGCTAATTTGGATCTGAAAAAATATCAATGTATAGATATTTTGTGCTGAGATGGGTGCCCTCCATGGTCTTTATACTAAACCCTACTAGAGTTAACATTGTTGTTATGACATATATTGGTTAGATATAAATATATTCATGAACGAAGCAGTGGAAGATTGTGAAATGTTTCATTTTATTTAACGGATACGAAAAGTAAGATGCTAATACTATTGTTTTTACACACAATTCATTGAATAGCACAAAATAAAATATTACTAAATGTATTCATTGAATAACACAAAAGAAAATATTACTAAATGTTAGGATTTGTATGACATATTTACAAATAATATTAAAAGGCAAATATAACAATCGTGATTTTGAAAACATATTACTATGGACTAGATCAAACATTATAAAAAATATATTTTGATTTATATAAAACATCAATTTTGTTTCAATACAACAATTATTATATTGATGATCATAAATTGCTAGTAAAATTGTATTCATTGATTTGTTTCAAATATAATTTTTTATTTTTTCTTAATAAGTGTTAAATACATAATTCTTAGTATTCCGTAATAGGTGTTAAATACATAATTTTGCTTAGTGTAATTGTTTATAATGAGGTGAAACACTTATCTTATTCAAGTGTTAAATTACATAATTTTGCTTAGTAATTGTTTATAATGAGGTGAAAACCACTTATCTTGTTCAAGTTTCAATTAATTAAATATTAAGTCGTGTTAAATACATAATTTTGCTTATGTGTAATGGTTTAAATGAAGGTGAAACCACTTTATGTCATTCAAGTTTCAATTTAAATTAAATATTAAGAAAACCAACTTAGTGAAACACGTTATTTGTAAAATTTGTTTCCAATTTTTTTTCCCCATGAGTATTTTTAATTAATATTTTAAGTTTAGATAAAGACCCATCATAAAAATAAACCAAAACCTCAGATTAAAATTAAAATATTAAAAAACTAGTTTCAATAATATTATTAAAATTAAATTAAAAAAAAAACTAGATTTCACAATCATTCATATGCCTTATTATTTTTGAAAAAATTTTTGATCTTAATTATTATAATATATATATATATATATATATTATTATGTACTAGATTTTTATTTTCTTTCTATTTATTTATACAAGTCTTTTTAAAACTTATATTAGGAAAATTGCATTATCAATAACATCTAAATTTATATAAGAAATTATAATTTACTATAATAAATGTTAAGAAAAATATTCATTTATCAATAATATTCATTTGACAAGCTCGAAGGTTATTTAGAGGAAGCATGATGTGCTGGCACGATCTTAGATGGGATAGTCGTCATCCTTCTTCTCTATGCTGACGATATTGTTCTCATCGCAAGGTGTCCATCTGATCTTGATAAACAACTTAGGCTTCTTAAGGATTTTTGCTCTACCATGGCTATGACTGTTAACACTAACAAAAAAAAAGTTATGATTATCAAATCCAAGAAGGACACCTACGCTAGTTTTATGTATGACACTAATAACTTGGAGGAAGTGTATTCTTACAAATACCTAGGAATTTATATTCATCACAAGCTCAAATGGAACTATAGCATTGAGAAAAGGATTAATGGGGGGTGGAAAGCTTACCTTGGTCTTGAAAATAACTGTAAAACCACAAACCTCGTAAGGTGGGATAAAAAGAAGTTCCTCTTTGAAACTTTAGTCACTCTTGTTATCTTATATGGATGTGAGGTTTGGGGTTGCAGCATCTCTAGAGAATCCTGGAGAAAGATTGAGTAAATCCAGAAGCGCTTTATAATGTATAACCTAAAAGTTAAAAGCAATACACCCTACCCTATTCTCCTTATAGAAGCAGGTCTTCCCCCTATTAAGAGCCTAGCTATGACTAGGCTTCTATTGTACAAGCATAAGCTCAATAACATAGGAGATCATAGACTTCCTAAGCTAGCTTTAAATTCCAGCCAAAACCACCTAAGGCTGAAACGGGGGTGGTATAAAGACACGAGGGCTTGGTTAAACCATTGGGAGATCAACCAGAATGATGCATTGCAAAACATTAATAACATTAAAAATATTGTTACTTCTAAGTTCAAAGCAAAAATGTGGTGTGAGAAAGATTTAGCAGCTAAAAGAAAATTAAGTTATTATAAGAAGGTCATCAACCCCACCCTAGAAGATCAAAAGTATTTCTCAGTTTTAGCTAGCTCAAAGAAAAAAATTAATATAACGAAGATTAGAACGAACTCTCATGAGCTCCATAGTGAAACAAGTCGTTGGGTAGTTCCTAAAACGCCATGGATGGAAAGGATCTGCCATCTCTGTGAGAATAGGAATATTGAGGATGAAAACCACTTCCTCTTAGAGTGCCTCGCGTACAACCACATTAGATCTCAGTCTCATAATCTTTGTCACAATATTGACCTTCCTAGCCTTTTACAATGTCAAAATTATAGTGAGCTTGGGAGGCTTCTCTCCAAGTGTTTTGAGCATAGGAATAAAATCTTAAATCAAACTAAATAATTTGTCTCTTTAGGTCTGACAGTAGATGTCGTTGCCGCTGCCGCTGCCATCACCATCATCATCATCAGGCCTAAAATTTCAAATTCTCTCTGCCCGTTAAATGAAAATTTCATGATGTCTTTACATTTTACATGCCCTTCACTTTAAGTTTTATGCCAATAAACCACCTTTCATACTAATAAACTAAAATAGTAGCATTGGATCTTCTCGCATTGAACTCTTATATGTAATAATCAATAAATAATTCTATGTTTGTTCATAAAGCTTCAAAGTAGAATCATATAGTTTTCACATAGATGCTAGTGAGTAGTGTACAACATCCGCAGTGTGATCATGATCATCCAAGCCTCCAATGTGAATATATTACTAATCATCTTACACTGTATGATGTTGAAAATATAGTGAAATTATGGTAATTTACTAAAAGTAACAACTACTAGCATTTATTCATGTTTAACACAACATTCTTCAAATCAAAGTTGTGCTTATAATTGCAAACTTTCAGACTTCACATAGATATATCCATCTCTAACAAAAACAAATGGTTGAAATATCAGCACGTGATCCCCAATTTGGACAATCTTCAAGCAGCAGAAAAATTGAAGGCAAATATGGACATTGTGGACTTTTAGTTAACCATTCAACTATAATTTTTCACCATTAAAGCAAGAGGATTGAACAATTACAAATCGTTCTCGTAAATTTATCTTTGGGTTGACAATTGGATTATCCCAAATGATGCTAGAACATTAATTTAGGATTTTTTTACACAAATCAATATTAGAGTTCAATTCGTAAATTCTTCTCATGCCTGTACAAACCAGATTGAAGCGATTTTCCTCATAAATTCCGAAATAAGGAAGGGAAAATTATAATCACTAACCTTTTTCATTCTTCTAAAAAGGCTTAGAAAATTCATTCAAATCACACAAATTTTTCATTCTTCTGTATATAATCACACACATTTTTCATTCTTCTATAATATTTTATGTAGTTTTACCATTAACAACACATCTTAAACAATGTACAGAGAACAAAATGTTTAAACATTTGTCAACCCGCAAACATTATTTTTAACATATTCTGGTCTATATGTATATTATATATGAAAATTTTCAATCTCCCCTCACTAACAGACTCGAATTCTAGTTTTATTACAATTTCCAGATCCAAAAAAATAGGATCAGTTTGACTAAAATGAAAAAGAAATATTTCTTTTTCATTTTTTAAACTTAAGTAAATAAAAATAAAAATACAACTGACACTAGTTAGTTTTCAAACTAGTTTAGTTAGTTTTCAAACTAGTTTTATTATAATTTCCAGATCCAAAAAAATAAGATGTCTCACTAAAAATAGAAAACAAATATTTGGGTTTCATTTTTTTAACTTAATTAAATAAAAATAAAAATACAATACACACAGTTAGTTTTCAAAAGTCATTTATTGTTGTGCACCTCACTACCATACTCAAACAAATCTAGCATTATAGAAGTCAACAAACAAAATAAAGAAATTTAATGACACCATGCATCATTGTACGTGGGTAAAAATAGTGGAATTGTAGTCTATCATATTTATAGTCCAAATTATAGTCAGACTATTTAAACAATGAAAACCATGCAAATGTAGTATAAATAAAACATTTTGTGGAATTTTTCCAAACTATAGTGTATTTCAATTGAAATTCAAACTTGTTAGAGAAAATACAAAAATGTTTTTAATAATAGATCGTAATTATACTTCATTTAAAGTCAATATTTCTTGATAAACTACAAAAAACTTTTCAATAGGGATATCCTAACATAACCTAGAAGAAATTCAAAGCTCAAGAATCCTTCTTGACTTTGTATCAGTCCATACCTCATATACTGCATGCCAATCAACATTAGATGATTCAGGTCCATTCAAAGATATTCTCATTAAAGCATCCAGTGTATCCAACCCTAGCCTTGATTTTTTAATGTCCTTGATGATGTTTTTCTTAGAAAATCCCCTTTCACAATCTATTGTACTTGCAGGAATAGTGAGCACGGCTTGCCATAATTTCATCATATTAGGATAATTTGTGTGCCATTGTTTTGTGTTACGAAAGACTTTCCATGCTTCTTTCATAGAAAAACCCTCACAA
>APFE030966446.1:80006-92809 GCA_000404065.3 Pinus taeda
ACATAACCCTTCGGATTAAGGGGGGGAATGTTGGACACCTAATCCTAAATGGGTTAGTGTGGAAGCTAAAGAGACTAAGTAGTCCAAAGGACCTTGGGATGTGAATCCCAACGGTCACATAATGTACCATAAATATACATCATTTGTGAATAAAAAAATGTACTGCATGATTTATCTTTCGTATTTATTCTAGCTCACCATGTGTGTTTAACAATTATATCAAATGTATAGAAAACTTATGACTATATAAATTAAAATTATATCAAATGTATCCACTATTGTATACTGATAAAATTATTAAATAATATATAAAAAAGAGGATGTTGATTCATCATATTCTAAATATTTCATATCATTTTATTATGAATGCTTTCCATCTGCATGTCTTGATTTACATAAACAATTTTGATTCATTTATGTAAATGACTTTTATTAAAAAAGAATTCACACCTCACATATATTATCTCTGTCTCAATGTTACAACGAAATAATAATTTGTGAAGATGAGAGTGTGAAAAGATAGTGGCATATATATAATTCAAATTGAATATTTATATGAAATTATATATATATATGGGAGAATATATTTTCAATATATTAAAAAATTAAATAAGAAATGTTATTGATTTATATTTAAATTAAAATACTATGAATTTGTTATTTATTTTAAAATAATAAAATATATGATTCGATTATAAAATAATGTTTACTAGATTAAGTATGGTTTATAGGATTTCAAGAAAGGAAAAAAAATAGTTGAGACTTTTTAATATTTTATTTATATGAGCAAAAGATTAATATGGTTTATAGGACTTCAAGAAAGGAAAAAAATTAGTTGAGATTTTTTAATATTTTATTTAAATGAGCAAAAAGAAAGGAGGGAGTGCAGCCTGCTTAAATCACTATAATTTTGTTGACTTAACAAGTCAAGAAGGTTGGAAGTGTTGCAAAAGTTTTGGAAAAGAGAACGATGTCAACAAGAGCCAGACAATCCAAGAGAAAGTGTTTTTCATCTTGGAAGTGTTGCAAAAGTTTTGGAAATGAGAACGATGTCAACAAGAGCCGGACAATCCAAGAGAGTGTTTTTCATCTTCAACACTCTTAGTATTGTAAAGGTGATAAACTATTTCATCCCAAGGTGTTTTGGTAATTGACAACATCTGGTTTCACTTTGGAGCTCATGAGACTTAGTTCTTATGTTCAAGGTAGAAAGATAATTGTGGTTAGCAAGAAAGATTGGGTTTGATCACCTCCTTATAATATCTTAGCTTCCTTTTTCCCTCCAATAATTTTAGTATTATTATCAAGATTTAAATAATATGATATTTATTTAATATCCCCAGATCCAGGTGCTCAGGATACTATCAACATGACTCTCTAGGCCCACAACGGCCACCACCTGAAACATCTCTATCACCAAGTGATATTCATGGATTTTAATCCTCTTAGCTGGCACCTACAGTCCTTGTATGAGAGTCCCATGCTCACACGCACCTCGCACGCTTCTGTAATAAATTGGCAATGTTCATGGACATTCTTTTCTCCACGCATCATTCTCCCTCTATTATTCCATTTAGCGTTCCCTTCGTCCCCTTCGATTCTAGCTCTGGGACCCTTCCCTACTGCCACATAATGATGAATCATGACAGGGGGAGAGGTCGATTCCCTGGTAGAGGGAGAGGCTATGGGCGTCTCCCCACCACCTTTGATGAAGCTGCCATTGCAATTATGTTTGATTATGTGATCATAGAGTGAATCAGAAGAGAGGTTATTTCCATGGAGGAGGCGTAGACTCACAAAGAGGCCAAGAGACGCTGAAAGCCTTTGGATAGATAGCTAAACTCTTAACCCACCAGAGCCATTCCTTCTCCTCGCTCGAAGGCTTTGCCAAAGACCTTTGTATCAAATTTCCACTAAAAATCCTTCCTACTCTTCACCTGCTCCATCTCCTTCGCACTCCCCTCTTGTTGACTCCTCATCTACGCCTATCACCTGCACTTTCGTGGCCCATCTCCTTCCCTCCCACGCTCCCGACCCTTCGATGGCCGACATCTCTCCTTCCTCCCCTCCTTGCCCTAGTCCCTTCGGTTGTTACATCCTTGAGGAGCTCCCAACGAATTCTGGCAATGTGAAAGCCCAAGGCAGTGCCTAGATTCAATGTAGCTCTAGCGTGGCGACCATGCAATTCCAATGCAGCAAAATCTAGAACTACACCCCAAAGACAATAATGTTCATTTTGGCTTGGCTGGTGAATATGTGGTGAAAGCCTTGAGACTCGTTAATGGTTTTTGGAACCTCACCAATTTTGGTCATTAATGCAAATCAACAAAATACATGATCTTAGGCTCATGTTTTTTTTGATAATTTTCAATTTGAATGTAAGACTTCGGAGCTCTAATTTCTCCTACTTTGAAGAGAGCCTTTCAAGTCTCATCCCTAGTTTCCTTACATAGAAGCAGAGAATACACTTATAAATGTAAACTATGTAAATTTTTACGTGTTAATGTAATAGAAATACGTTTACTTAATTTGTTTTAATAAAATAAAATTAAAAATAATTAATAATTTTTTAAAAAATAATTAATTAATTTTAAATTATTATAAAATAAATATAGTTTTATTATTTTATACGAGATTTTAATTTTTAATATATATATATTTGCTGCCATAACCAAAATGTTCATAAAAACAATCACCCCTTTATTAACTCAAATTTAAAAGGAAAATTTGGTATTAAATGCGACGACAACCATGTCACTTGCCATATTGTTTCACCATCGAAGGTTGACAAGAAAACGAAAGATTCTCCGTAACTGACAAAGCACTGAAAGAGTTAAACACTGAAAGAGTTAAAATGGTATTGCGAGATAAGGAAGGCCATTAACAATTAACATCACATTTTACCTACCATTCCGTTTCATTTATGACCTTCATTTTGTTTCCTTAATTTTCATGAAAGTTTTCGCAAGTATTTATGGTTTAAATATTACTAACAAGGCATGTCTCCGAGGGCAAATGCTATTTCCAACCCTATAGAAAAGTTAATGCACTTTGACGTGCGGGGGAAATAGCGCTTGCCCTCTCTCTCACAGCACGTGAACAAATGAATGGAGTGTGGAGAGAGAGGGTGAATGCTATTTGCCCCTCATGTCAGAGTGCACTAACTTTTCTATAGGGTTGGAAATAGCATTCGCCGTCTGCGAGTGGCTCCTTGTGTACGTGTTTCTCTGTTCTTTGGCTTTTGTTGTATGTATTTATCACCTCTTTATTGGTCACGATTAATTGTGGGAAAATTATTAATGGTAATAAAACTAATAATGTTAAATTTATTTAATATTAATAATTTTCTTATTAATGTTAAATTTAAAATATGTTATTTTATATTTTGTGTTTATATTTATTTATCTAGATGATGATGATGATGATGATGGTGGTGGTCGGCCTAGAGTACGCTATAAAACTGCTTCTGCTTGGCTAAGAGCTCGTCTTCCTCAGACGTAAGGACACAGGTTAACGACCCAAGACCCAGAGGCATTTGGCAGGAGTGAGAGCCTACTCCCTTACGGACCACCAGTAGGTAATTACAGGTGGCGTGGTTTTCCTATTTAACTATGATGAGTCAAACTGACATTCGCGGTTAGCAGTGAGATATGGTTGTCTTCACTGTTGGTTTTGACACCTGAGTTGATAGGTTTTTCCAGTCAGGGGAAAAAGATGATGATGGTGGTGGTTAATGTCCACTGAGACCAAAAATTAGTCTATCGGACCTAAAGAAACAAATTATTTATTTTGATTTAAGATTTTATTCCTATGCTCAAAAAGCTTGGAGAGAAGCCTCTCGAGCTCACTATAATTTTGACATTGTAAAGGCTAGGAAGGTGAGTATAGTAACAAAGATTGTGAAATTGAGATCTAATGTGGTTGTACGCAGGGCACTCTAAGAGGAAGTGGTTTTCATCCTCGATGTTCCTATTCTCACATATGTGGCAGATCCTTTCTATCCATGGCATTTTAGGAACTACCCAACGACCTGTTTCACTATGGAGCTCATGAGAATTCATTCTAATCTTTGCTATATTAATTTTCTTCTTTGAGCTAGTTAAAATAGAGAGATACGTTTGATCTTCTAGGGTGTGGTTGATGACCTTCTTACAATAACTTAATTTTATTTTAGCTACTAAATTATTTTCACACCACATTTTTTCTTTGAACTTAGAAGCAACAATATCTTTAATGTTATTTATGTTTTGCAATGCATCATTATCATTGATCTCCCAATAGTTTAACTAGGCCCTTGTGTCTTTATGCCACCCCCGATTGATCCTTAGGTGGTTTTGGATGGAATTTAAAGCTAGCTTAGGAAGTCTATGATCGTCTATATATATATATATATATATATTATATATATATATATATATATATATATATAATATAATGCTTTTGTTGAGGAAATGTTCTTTAAATTAATAATATTAAAAAGTTAAGATAAAATTAAATATTAATTAGTTAATATTTTAATACATATATATTTTTTGTATTGTAGTTTAATTAATAGTTATTTGATTTTGTCTTAGTATTTTTTGCAGTGAATTTTACTTAAAATATGGTAGATATTTTTTGAGAATTTTAAGTTTGAGTTGTGTAATTTGTAAAATCAGAGGGGTGTTTTAGGGTGTTAAATCTATTAATGCATTCTAAAACACATTTTAAATGACAAAAACTCACAATCTATCCCAAAATTAGATCTCCCAATTATGGCAAAAGAGACCAAAACATCTATTTGCTAGACTGCCCCATTGTTTTAATATTTTATGTCTAATACATATTGTAAAATTACAAGTTAAACTTAGCTTCTTATAAACAACTCATTTACTAAAGTGGGTTTTTTATCATAATTTTTTCATAATTGATGATGATTATTAATGTCCACTAAGACCAATATGGTCTATCAGACCTTAGGAAAGTAAGAAATTAATTGAGATTCTTTAAATTTTTATTTCTATGACTAAAAAGAAGGGAGAGAATTGCTCCTAGATCCCATAGATTCACTGACTTAATAAGTCAAGAAGGTTGGTAGTGTGATAGAGATTATGAAAATTAAAAAGGATGTGAGTAAGAGCTAGGCAATCCAAGAGAAAGTGTTTTCATCTTCAACCCTCTTAGTATCACAAAGGTGACTAATTCATTTGTCCCAAGGTGTTTTGGGAATAGACCAACGCTCCGTTTCACTGTGGAGCTCATGAGAATTAGTTATTATCTTGGCAATGTTCATTTTCTTCTTAGCATTGGTTAAGACATACAGATAATTCTGGTTTTCAAAATTAGGGTTGATCACATCCTTATAATACCTTAGCTTCATTTTTCCCTCTAACTCGTCATCCCACAACATATCCTTAAATTTGGAAGTAATAATATTTTTAATATTATCCATATTATTCAAGATGATCTCCTCCTTTAACCCCCAATGGTCTAGCCAAGATTGGGCATCCTTATGTTAAGCTCACTTGAGCCGGAGGTGGTGGTTTTGTCTAGAGTTAGAAGCAATCTTAGGATAACTCTTGGCTTCCATGTTGTAAAGCTTCTTCTTATACATGAGATATCTAGTCATAGTCATGCTTTCAATGGGGGAAATTCCAACTTATATTAGGAGGATAGGGAAAGTAAAATTTCCTTTAATCTTGAGATTGTGGGTTATAAACTGCTTTTGGATCAACTCAATCTTCCTCCATGATTCTCTAGATATACTACAACCCCAAATTTCACATCCATATAAAATGACAAGAGTGACGAGAGTCCCAAAGATGAACTTTTTTTTAACTCCATGCCAAACGATCTGTCGACTTACAATTTTTTTCAATTCCATAATAAGATTTCCAACCTCCAATTATCCTTTTCTTAATTCTATAATTCCAATTGAACTGATGATGAATGTCGATTCTCATATATTTGTATGAAGAAACATTATTCAAGTAGTTATTATCATAAATGAAGTTATCATAATTTATCCTTTTGGATTTAATTATCATGACTCCTAGTCTTATCAATATTAACAGTCATACCCATTTGAGAGGAGTAATCTTAAGGATTCTAAGCTTCTTGTCAAGATCATCATGACTCCTAGCTAAAAATTTGATATTTTCACCATAAAGGAGAAGATTAGTGACCATCCTAGTGAGATTGGGACGATTACATCCCGTAGCTTCTAAAAAATATTCTAGTTTATCAATGTAAATGCCAAAAAGGGTGGGAGATAAGGGACACCCTTACTTAACACTGATCTTGGAAATAACATTCTTGTATAGCCCAACCACAACAACCCTCAGCTCAAGAGGAACCATTATTTCTTCTAGCCTCTTCAAGAGCTTATCTGGAGGAATGATTTCGAAAGCTTTTCTAAAGTCAACAAAACAACCAGAGAGAATAATATTATTATTGTGACATTCTTCAGCAATGATCCCAAGAGTAATAAGATGATCTATGTCAAGTGATTTTTCGTAAATCAACCTTGTCCTTTAGCTCTTTTACCATGAATTTCAAGCCAAAGGATAGTATTCATTTTGAAACCAATTACACCACCCACCTACCCACACACATATATAATAATTTTCATATTCGTTATGGATGTAGAATTAATTACACCACCTATACAACGCTCTCTTGAGTCGGCACACATGCGACTCACAATCCAAGGTTTCAAAACCTTCGGGCTGCTCTATGTACACCTCTTCTTCAATCATGCCATTTAGGAAGGCAGTCTTCACATCCATCTGATGGATCTTCCAACCCATCTGTGCTGATAGTGCCAAAATAGATCTGATTGACTAGTACCTTGCAACAAGAGAAAAGGTCTCATCATAGTCAATCTCCTCTATGTTTGAAAAGCCACGGGCCACAAATATGGCCTTATGATTCTCCACACTACCATATACAACTTTCTTTACCTTGTAAATCCAACAGGAGCTCACAAGTGACTTGTCCTCTGGTCTTGGGACCATATCCCAAACACTGTTTCAAACTATGGAGTCATACTCCTCCAGCATCGCATCAAACCAAACTAGCTGTTGCACTGCCTCCTGAAAGGAAGATGGCTCTATCAAGACACATGAACCCATAAGTGCCATGTATCCAGTGTACCTATCTAGTGACCTCGTCTTTCTGCGCTAAGAAAAGGGTGCTCCCACATTCTCCTGTGCATCATCCAACAATTAGTTAGCCTCTCTAGTGCACTTTCTTCCCTCTCTGGAAGATTATGCTTGAGTGAATGTCTCCACTCTCTGAACCTCTTCACGTGGCTACTCCACATCAATCTAAGGCCCCTCATCCTTAGGAGCTAAAATCTCCTCATCTGCATGTAGCTCAAGATCCCTCTAAAGGGATACTCGCATGGCCTTCTCCTCATCGAACTTGGTATCCCTGCGAACCACTATCATCCAACTGGTTGATATTTACACCCAATAGTTGTGAGGTTTATCAGTGTACCCCACAAATATCCCCAACTCTATTTTTGGCTTAATCTTCTTCTGTTCATCTTTGGTGACATGGCAATAAACTAATAACCCAAAAATACGGAAGTCACCAACATCTAACCTCTTACCGAAATAAGCATCCTCTGATGTCTTCATCTTAAGTATTCGATGTGGGCTATAGTTTTGAACATAAGCCGTTGTGTTGCATGCCTTAACCCACAAGTGTAGTGGTAGGCCTTGATCATCCAACATCGCCCTTATTTCCCCTACTATGCTCCTATTCTTCCTCTCGGCAACTCCATTGTGTTGAGGGTTATGGGGTGTCGTCAACCCTCATTTAATCCCTTCCGCTGCACAGAAGTTCTTAAACTCATTGGAGACATACTTGGCACTGTTATCACTTCGTAGAGATTTAACCTTCTTACTAGACTCTTTCTCTACCAATGCTTTGAACTCACAAAACTTTGTGAAAGTTTGATCCTTTTTCTACATAAAAAATACCTAGCATTTACGAGAATAGTCATCAACAAATATAACATAATATCTGTGTTTGGCCGTGGATGTTGTCAAGAATGGTCCACACACATCTGAATGGACTCTCTCCAGAATAGACTCTGCTTGAATGTCTCTATCTCCAAAGGAAGACTTGGTGTAGTTTCCCAAAGTACAACCCTTGCATGTATCAACTTTCTCAAGCATACCTTTGGGAAAACCAATAGAGATTTGCTGCAATATCTTCAAAGCCCCATGATGCAAGTGGCCCAATCGCCTGTGCCACAACTCACCGACGTCTTGGCTCAACATCTTTTCTTCTTTTGAACTCAAAGAAACACAATCCTTTAACTCTATCTTATAGAGATTATGATCTCGGATCCCTATATTATTTACTTGACTCGTGGCTATGTGTCAAAGGAAAGATTTTCCTTTCAAAAAGATCACATCATATCCTCTATCGTCAAGCATGGAAACAAATACCAAGTTCTTCGTCAGTCCGAGTACATGCATAAAATTCTTCAAGGTGAGTGGAGTCACATGATCCCTCTGAAAAGTAATAATGCTCACACCAGTAACACTATACTTACCGTCACCACCCATCTCAATATGCATCTTGAGATCTTTCTCCTCTAGTTCACTGAATAGTTCTTTATTGCCAGTCATGTGGAAAGAAGCTCCTCTGTCTAAGTACCAGAAACTCCCCATCATTGAAGACACCATGCATGCAATGAGGGAAAAGTCCAATTCGAATTGGGAGGCTGAAGCCTCACTCACCATGATCAGGCGATCAATATTTAACTCAAAAATAAAAGTTCTCAGAATGGCTCAAAACCTAAATGACTGCGTCCGTCTCAGCAAAACGATCCTAACTTAATCCGTTTCACTGAAAACCAAGTTTGTATGAGGCAGTTATTGAGTTATATTCACTTTGCTAAATATGTGAAATTAAAAAAAAACACAGTCACTGCAGTCAACAGTTTGTACTGCTGATGTGGTACGTGACTGTGCAGGGTCAACTTTGGTCAATGGATCAATCGAAGCTCACCAAGTGTCATATTTTTATTAGTTGATGAGAGGTGGTGATGTGGCATATTGTGATTGGTTTAGAGCATGACCATTGAGGAGGGGACAAGTGGAAAGCATGAAGGCCGCCATGTGTCCCTCCCCAAAGAATTGGGCTTGGAAAAACGACAGACATTTTATGGAGGCACCCAGGTTCGACCCTGCGACCTCCCCTCCATGGCCAAGACTCTCTACCATCTCTGCTCTCGTATATTGCTTACCCCTATAGTTCTCCATATATATTTGAAATGTAATACATTGAGGGTTAGCATTTGGGGGGGGGCCAGTCCAAAGGCCAACCCTCCCCATGTGAACGTGCCCACAACTACAACAAAAAATTAATGATAAATGACAGACAACACAAAAATTAACCCATAACCCTCACGGTTTGTGTCACCATGTGACACCACCACAGAAATCGCCAGGTCAGGGAACCGTTAGCAGAGACCATGCCAGAAGCTGCTACATATGAACACTCCGACAGAAAAGGGTTACAGTTAGGTGGTGGTCAATTAACTTGGCAGACAACACGATAATTAATGTGAGACATGTGTCTAATCCAAAAATGTTATCTCAAATTTTTAGTGGTAAAATCCATTAAAATTGGATTAGTTCTTAAATGCGTTATTATCCTAATTAATCCCAATTTATGTTAATTTCGAGATTAGCTCTTAAGCGCGTTTATGGTTAATTAACCCAGATTTATCCTTAAATAATCCAAGATTATGGTTGGTGGGATTTTTGGTGTATTCCACCATTTTCGGACTTGCCTCCAGAATCAGCAGCCTTAACTGGATTTCCTCTTGTTTTGGAGGAGGATTTCTAGGGAAAAATTGTTTGAGTCATAACTAGAGCATTTTTTGGCCAAATTGAGCTTAGGAAAAGGGGTTCCTAGCTAATTTCGACATTTTGAACACACTGGAAGTGGTATCAGGAGTAGTAAAGCTTTGTAAAATATCATTTTTTTTTTCCATATTAAGCTAAAATAGAGGCCCAAGGCATGGAAGCTGGACGAAGGAGATGTAGCTCAGGAGGGTTGAACTCCTTCATCAAAACATTGTGTTAAGTGTTCAATTGATGGTTTGATGTACTTTTTGTTACTTTTATTCAACATTGTTCTTTTATGCTATTTTTCTCATGAATGTCACATTAAAACTTGATAAAAATTTACCTATTTACAATCACAAACACCATAAGAGAACCATCCACATGAAGCAATGGACAAGCATTTGATTATAAATATATAATTGAAATTAGCATAGAAAAACTAACATTCAATAATAGATCACATACACTCCTCCTGAGGACTTCTCCTTGGACTTCTTCAATGGACAATTTGTAGCAAAGTGACCCATCTTGTGACAATGAAAGCATTTAACTTTTGTCATGTCCTTCTTCTTACCTCCATGATAAGAATCTAATTTGGAATGAGAAATTTTACCTTTCCCCTTCCTTGCCTTAATCACTAAGGCACAGTTCTCTTCATCGTCAGTCTTTGATGAAGAGCCATCCCTGGTGTTCCTCCTGATCTCATCCTACATCAAATCTGACCATAGTTGTTCCCAATCTGACATATTCTACTGACCATTGACAAAGTCCTGATAACTATGCCAACCCTTTGGGAGTCCAAGAAGAGCAAGGCTCACCATATCCTCCTCGCAAACTATGATTCCAACACTTCCAAGTTCATCTCGACATTGAGTGAATTTGGTCAAGTACTTTGGAATTGTCTTGCCTTTCTCCATCTTGATTTTATGAAGTTTATCCTTCTGTTCGAACTTCCTTTGATCACTACTATTCTGATACGAGTCCGCCAATGTTTTCCACATATCATGTGGGGTTTCCTTTCCATGGAGACTTGAGACAATATGATCTTGAACTCCTTCAAGGATTATTTTCCTTGCCTTCGCCACACACTTATTCCACTCGACCAAGTATCAATAGCTGTTGGCTTAGAAATTGCTTGTTCAACAAATTCCTTCAAGCGATTGTCCTCCAACACAACCTCCATCCCGTCCCTCTAGGCTATGAAATTTGAGTTGCTTTCCAAATCATATTCGAGCCTCAACCCATGGAACTCCATCTACCGATCCTAAAGTATGTATTGCAAATTTGGCTTTCACTTGAAACCCAAAAACTCAAAACTTTGAAATATCCTCTAGAGAGCTAATTTTAAATCAGTGATATATCCCTCATCCAAACTTTGATTTGACCTTTTTGAATTTGGGTATCCTTTCCCAAGGAATCTAGATCTACAATTTGTTTCTGAAAATTTTGCACAGAAATTCTCAGATCTTCTCTGTAAAATCTTGGCCAAAAAAAAATCTTACTCTGATACCATGTAGAAAATCCTATAGATTCACAAGCTTATGTAATCTACTAAAAAAAGAGGCAAGAATATACTTCTACTCTTTACATTGAAAGCACATAAAGATCAAGCAAAACAATAATCGACAAGAGGAAGATAAATCAATGGCACGTAACATAATAAATATCTAGAGAAAGCCACAACTCAAAACCCCACTATCTGTATTGTATTAATCCGGAAAATCAAGATGAAATTACAATGTTTGTTATCTCTAGAACAATCCAAAAGCTCATCAAATTCAATCTCCAACCCATAAGCAAGCTCAAGGTCAAAGCTTATCTAATTCACAAGCTCTCCAATTCTCTATTCCAATGTGTAATTCCTATGAAGGATAGCTTGTATTTAAAGGGAAATAAAGCCTCTAAAAATAGCACAATCCCTCAAGGATCAGTTCCTGAATGAATGCACTATCAGTGCAACTCAAAAAAATCTAAAACAAATAATTCACTGTCCCTGCACTTGTAGGGTTGTGTTATATTCTTTCCGCGACTAGCCCACGTAGTTAACCGAGGGGTTAGAGGGGGGGTGGAGCCCCCCTTCGTTGCGTCAGTTGTGTACCGGGGGGCAGGGGGTTCACAAGGGGTTTATGGAGTCTGGGGCAACACCTTGGAAAATTTTGGTTTTGGACCCTATGTTAGGTTGGGCAAACCCACCTATGGTTTTCTGCATGATTTTCGCACATGTTTTTGGACGTGATGGTTTTTGGTCCATGGTATTGGACACGATGGTTTTCGGTCCATGGTATTGGATGCTTCGACAAGTATAAATATGTATTGTAACATTGAAAGGAACATAATGAAAAATCAAGCTGGTACTCCCGGTTTTGGGATCTAGGGGAAAATCTCTGTGTATATGTGTTATGCTCTCGCACTGTTTATTTTATGTGTTTTAGAATTCGTATGTAGGTAATTTCTGTGCGGGGTTAAAACTTACATTTGGTATCAGAGCTATTTTGGCTTCAAGGGGACACCTTTGTTGCTGAGGGGTTTCGCTTGGTCCTGTGGTAGACCTTGTCCAGTGGGAGATCTGCGAGATTAATTCTATTGGTTAAAGAAGATGGCGAGCAGTGGAAAGATAAAGATCAAGAAATTTAATGGTCATAGTTTTGAGTTGTGGAAAATCAAGATGGAGGATCTGTTGGTGGATAAAGATTAGTGGATCATAGTAGATCCGGGTACTAAACCAACAAGAGTGTCCGATGAAGAATGGAATAAGTTGGATCGGAAGGCAAAGAGCACAATACGATTCTGTGTCTTAGTTTCATTATTGCTAAATGTATCAAGGGAAGCTACGGTGAAGGCTTTGTGGGACAAGTTAGGGACTTTGTACCAATCTAAGTCTCTGGTGAATAAACTATTCCTATGGAAAAATTTGTATAACCTAAGGATGAAAGATGGAGACTCAGTGACAAA
>APFE030966446.1:127967-158541 GCA_000404065.3 Pinus taeda
GGCAAAGAGGAAGCTCTAGTTAAACCAAAGGAAGTATGTCGAGACAATATTGCAGAGGTTTAATATGCAGGATAGTAAACAGGTGAAGGTTCCTATTCCTGTAGGTGTGAGGTTATCTTCTGAACAATGTCCCCAGACTCAAGAAGAGGAAGAGGACATGTCCCGTGTTCTATATGCAAGTGCAGCTGGTAGCCTGATGTATGCAATGGTATGTACTAGACCCGACATTGCACATGCAGTGGGAGTATTGAGCAGGTTTATGTCAAAAGTAGGAAAGGAGCATTGGACAACAGTGAAGCGGGTTTTCAGGTATTTGCGTGGCACTAGTGATTATGGTTTGTGCTACCAAGGAAGATCAGGATTGTACATAATGTTGGATATTCGTGGCTTTGTTGATGTAGACTGGGCTGGATATATGGATCAGAGAAGATCTACAAGTGGGTATGTGTTTAACCTATTTGGAGGTGTAATCAGTTGGATGAGTAAGAAATAATCTGTAGTGGCACTATCAACAATAGAGGCAGAATACATGGCAGCCACTCATGCAAGCAAGGAAGCAATTTGTTTGCAGAGATTGTGTTCAAGTATCGGGTTAGTACAGGGAGCTATAAGGATAGACTATGACAGCCAACGTGCAATTTTCTTGGCAAAGAACCCCGCATATCATTCAAAGACAAATCACATTGATGTTCAGTATCACTTTGTGAGGGATATGATGGAAGACAAAAAGGTGTTGCTGGTAAAGGTGGACACTTTGAAGAATACTGCAGATGCATTGCCAAAATCTGTGATCTCTAAGAATTTCTCTTGGTGTAGAGAGACAATGGGCATTTTAGGGCTAGAAAAATGACTAAGCTCTTTTGTGGCCCCCTGTGGAAAGAAAACAACAAGTGGGAGAATTTTGGGTTGTGTTATATTCTTTCCACGACTAGCCCACATAGTTAACTGGGGGTTAGAGGGGGACGATGGAGCCCCCCTTCGTTGCACTGATTGTGTAGTGGGAAGGGGGGGGGGTCATAGGGGGTTTGAGGTGTACCCGTAACCCCACTTTATGGGGTCCGGGGCAGCACCCGTAAAATTTTGGGTTTTGGACCCTATGTTAGGTTGGGCGGACCCACCTATGGTTTTGTGCATGATTTTCAACACATGTTTTTAGACACGATGGTTTTTCGGTCCATGGTATTGGATGCGATGGTTTTCGGTCCATGGTATTGGATGCTTCGGCATGTATAAATATGTATTATAACATTGAAAGGGACATAATGAAAAATCAAGTTGGTAGTCCTGGTTTTTGGATCCAGGGGAAAATCTCTGTGTATATGTGTTTTATGTGTTATGCTCTCGAATTGTTTATTTTCTGTGCTTTAGAATTCATATGCAGGTAATTTCTGTACGAGGTTAAAACCTACAACACTCTAATCTCAACTCGGTCTTTCTCATAATTAACATGTATGAGTTTCTGATGAGTAAATATTCAGTTAACTAGAGTAGCACTAGTGGAGTTCATTAGTGTCACCATTGACTGTTAACTCACTATTAGTTCTCTTAATAAATTTGAGAACTAATTTAACTGAACTGACTCATGAAACCGTGTCTTCTATTTTACAACTCATAATTAACTCACACTGGACTCCTACAAAGATGGGAGAACATATATATGACTTCCAACTCAAATTTCCTAAGTTCAGTAAGTTTAATAAACTTAATTTAACTATTTTAAGTTGTTATGAGAATAGAATTCGAATTTAATTCACAGTTTAATTCAAGGACAAATTAAACTAGAATTTCTTGTTTCCATTTCTCAACAACTCGTTGGAGGATGATATGGTTAATTCCACTAATTCCCTTTCCCGTATGAATAGGCATCCCTATTTTGGATGTGCATTTTCTCTCTTCTTTTTAGTAGTTAGTCACCACTTTTCTCTCTCCTCTCTTTGTTAGTTAACTTTTAGTCTTATTTCAAAGTTTAAATAGTTAGATTTTTGCACATGGGATTTACTAATAAGTTCTAAGTAATTTCTAATTCCAATTACTTCCACTTCACTCCATATTCAATATTTTTCTAATTTTAGGTTTCCTTGTCTAATTTTGATTAACGTTCCAAGTAGGGAAATCACTTTTGTAATTAACTGAGTGCATGCTCTTAGAATCCAAACCTAATTTGAATTTGTTCTTCTTCACAGTGAGTCTATATATTTTATTAATGCTTAGAAATAATGTATCATCATATGCTATGATTAATTCAAATTTTCTCTTTGGTTCTTTAGTTAATTTATTAATTGTTTTATTCCCTTTTCTTTCTTTCTTTGAAAGTGGCTCGTCTAATATATTTTCATGATTAAATTCTATGATTGTGCTTAAAATCCAAAAAACACTTTTATTGATAAAAAATTAAGATTGTACTTAAAATCCAAAAAACACTTTTATTGATAAAAAATTAAAATTGATAGAATTAATTCTTTGGTAAGGATATCCTTACCCTATCCGCTTCCGAAAGGGATCACAGAAGGACCCAATAGTGAATAACCATAGCAAAATGTGTAAACAAAAACCATAGCAAAATGTGTAAACAAAACAATGTATTTCCATTGCCCAAAGAGAAAGGATAAACAAATTTACAAGTATGAAGGACCTATGATGATTACTGTCTCTCGAGTATTGCATTAAAAATAATAAATTTCTGACGGACGTATCATAACCATATAGGCCAGTCACCTCTGAAAAGATGTTTAAATATTGAAATTGCGAACAACCATCATTTAAGAAGCATCCAAAATTAAGCAAGGGAAGGAAGGTGCCTTCCTCTCATCATTGTACTGAGGGTCACTACATGTTGAGAACATATTCAAAAGTTGGTCCACATGATGACTTACCTCTTTTCCTCAGCTTGTATCTCAGCGTTATCAGGCTCTCGCCTCCAAATGGAAACCCTCTTATCTAGACGACACCTTATAAAAAGAAGAAAAAACAAATTTAAAATTTAAATGAGCGCGATAATGGAAGCACAAATTGAAGTGATTCCCTGTAATCTCCTTAAAATCTCCACATAATGCAAGTAAATACCATTAGGACAAGTATACCTTTCACATAAGGAAGAAAAATAACATGGGTACTCGATGTTGTCTTCTCCTAGATGTTTAGAATTCAAAAGGGGCAGACGAAAAACTCGTAGACAGAAGTAACATAACCAAAAAAATTACACAAAGCATAAAGGAAATAAAGATGTTTCATAACTCCATACGTTGTTTCCGAATTGTAGGTAGAAGTAACGAAACCAAAAAAAATATACAAAACCGAAAGGAAAGAAAGAGGGGCCATAACTCCATAAGATGTGTCCACATTACATGCATAAGTAATAGAACCAAAAATAATTACACAGATCCAAAAGGAAGAAATACGAAACAATACAAATATAAACTGTTGAGCTGTAACTCCATAACGCATGTTTGAACCCTGGTCTAGGAATGCACCTACCGAGAAACATATTCCCCCATCCATGTAGATAGTGCTTTTGTTCAATGCATTGGATTGGCTCTTACTAGAGTAATATTAAAAAATAGTTACTAAATACATAGTAATCATTGGGTCAAGACAAGAAGAGGGGTTTTTATTGATTCATAATCTGACGATACTCACAATTACAAATGAACATGTGAACTAAGTGCTAAGCGAGGAGTAAATAAACCCAAGTTTCATGCCAAATGTTGTCTATTGCAACACGTAGAGACCTTGTAAGGCATATACCATGTCAGACCAGACTTAGATCGATCCTAAACATGCAGGATGAGGCCACCAATGTAAGAGAAATTAGAACCTCTCACTAGGTGGCATACCATACACTATGACCTAGCATGACGAGTCACCAAGTGACTTGGTAAATAGCATGGCTGCCAAATCTAATAAGGTAAAAGAACGAATCTATAGACAATAAGTACATGTAATAAATTATATTGGGTACCTATAGGAGACCACTAAGTGTATTATGCACATATACATTACACATGGAAAGGGAAGTGTCACGTCACCAAGGATTAGTGAAGTAGTTAAAAAAAAAAGTTAATGTTTTAAGTTTGTTGCAATCTCAGAATTTTATTGAACCCTAACACTACCCAAATGTTTTGAAGTTTTTGGTTGGAATGTGGTGAAATTTAGATTAAGCGCTCTTAAATAGACAACTCACAAACAAGGTTGTACCTTTAAAAAATAAAAATTAAAAGGTGTTACATTAATTTTCACAAATTCAAACCTCCCTTTATGAATGATCATGATAGATTATTGGCCAAGAAGGTGAAGCCCCCATGGAAAATTATTTCCATAGTTATGGAAACATTAGCTATATGTAATCATCATGGGAAATGTATCATTCATATATTTCCCCACTCATAAGTAAGGTTAACCATCATTTCCACCAAACATCTCATCACTTTTTAATATATCATTGTGGAGAGAACTCTGACATGTATTGTCTACGCAGTTCATGATATGTTCTCATTTTCCAACCCTTGCATTATGAGACTTTTGAGGTCTAAAATGTGCATCCTAAGGAAAATAATAGTTAAAATAATAAAATAAGTTTTATGAATTTTTAAAGTAAAGGAAAGGAAACTACTTTTTAATGTATTTTGATTTATCTCGTGATAGATTCACTCAAATCACAAGTACATAAAATTGTTGGATGCATAATTAAATTCCTCATCCAATGAGTACCCACTCTACATAGTTCTGAGTAGAACCACGTCAGAAAAAAAAATGAAAATACATGAAAAAAAGTATACATCAACACATTTTTTAAATGTATTTTCATTTTTTTCTATTGTGGGTCTACTCATGTGTGCAGAGAGGGCACTTGTTGGATGTGGAGTTTAAATCCTCATCGAACAAGTGTCTACGACATTTGATTATACATGTAAGGAGATAAACTAAAAATACAATTAAAAAAAGTAGTTTTCTTCTTTTCCCTCCAAAACATTTACCCTTAGGGATGACATCATTATCTTCAATCCTTTGTTTCTTTTAAAGTTAATTTTGTGAGTACTTTTTTCTTTTAGGCTTATTTTTGACCTCAAAATTCCCATAATGTCAATATGGAAATTAACTAGAAACAATACCATAAAGAAGATAGTTGTAGATGTGAAATGTAAAATATAGTTGGTTGCAGACGAGCATACATGTTGGGAAATATTGCAACTCATCACATGCTATTCATTATGTATTATTTAGATGCTTGAGAACCAAGTATTGTTCTTGAAATAATTTTCAAAAAGTAAAACAAATAGATTAGAATCTTTATGTCCACACTAAAGAGAACAACTCTAAGGGAGTATAGAGAGAGAATATATTTCTTGTGTTGTGTCAGGTCGTGGAAGAAGATTATTTGGTTATTGAAGGCTGAATGAGATATATAGATTTCCTTGTGGCGAGTAGATTGATTAAGCATGAGATTAGATGTGTTGGGATGAAAAATATAAAAATATAAAAATTAGTTCCTTTACATTACTCGTCTCATAACCTACATTAGCAATGACATCTATAATAGATGCCTATGGTTGGGTGAAAAGAATATCCTCTATATCCAATTAATTAGACGAATTATTATCAAAATATAAGTTTTATTTGATTGCTTATGAATATGCAAAATTACAGTTATTCCCTATTATATAAATTTATGTACTATGCAAGTTATGTGTGATTATTTATGATTTTATTCATAGGCATTTGAATGTGATGAAATTATGAATATCCATACTAATTTAATTCCATTACATTAATTTATTTTAACTATGCATGCATTTATAATGATTTAGGTCCTTCTAAGCACATTCTCTTTGTTGGTATTATGGCATAAATCATAGGAAGAAATTGAGTTTCTTATTTGTGGCCACTCATCTTGAGGTTGGTCAATATGAACAAATTTCTTATATTAGATAAGAGATAATTATAATTCCACTCACTAATGACATTATGAGACAACTACAAAAGGATGGAATAAAAAAAGAAAACATGTGGTGAGCATATATTCATATGTTATGATATCCGAGAGGGTAGCATTGACACATAGGATGTATTAGGAATGAGATACTTGAGATGCTTTTTGGAGGGTAGATGGGCTAATCATGACAATAGATGGATTTGAATGAGAGATATATAACTTTATCTATTGATTCCTATTATTTGATAACCTCATACAATTCCTTTTCTTTGGTAACTTCATAGTCTATCTTTGGGGTGGTATCTACAACACATGCTTATAAGTGGGTGGAAAATTGCACATTTATAACTAATTTCTTAGACCAATTGTTGTTAAAAAATAAGTTTCATTTCATTATGTATGAATATACAAAATTACAATTATTCTCTATTATATAAAGTTATGTACTATTCATGTTGAATGACGTTATTTATGACTATATCTATAGCCATTTTATGTACTATTCATGTTGAATGACATTATTTATGATTATATCTATAGCCATTTGAATATAAAGAAATTATAAGTATCTATTCCATTTAATTCAATTGCATTAATTTATTTGAATTATGCATGTAATTACTATCATTTGGGATTTTTATTATCATTTATGCTGTGAAGATTTCTTTGGAATCTTTATCATGGAAATATAAAATAACTGTGGAGAGCATGGAGGTTTTGTAATGTATTATAACAATTTTGTTTGTTAAATAATACAATAAGAGTATTTTAGAGTGTGATTTGTTTTTCTAAAATGGATTTTTGCTATAATAGTTTGTTATTTCTTTCATTTATTTTTTCTTAGAATTTGCAATTGCTTGTTTAAATTTTTTTACCATTTTATTTTTTACCATTTTATTAATTAGTATATGGTGCATATTTTGTACATCTTCTTTCTTTTAGATATTCTAAATATATATTTTTAATATTTATGTCAAATTATGAATATATCTTTCTCATAGATTTTATGTACTCACCTCGATAGCTATTGGTTATAATAGATATAGAGATGATACAAATTCCCATAGAAATAAAATATCAACTAATTATGTTAGGCACATGGAAAAAGGTGAGGAAGGATTAGGCACATGGAAAAAGGTGAGGAAGGTCATAAAAAAATGCATACAATAATTAATGATGATAATAACCGAAATTTCAAAGTGACTTGTAATTACATATTTATATATCATCCTATAGCATTGAAATATATTTATTTATTTATGAGTAGGTGCATTTATGTTTTCTAATAATTATTTGTAATATTTTGTTTTATATTGAAGATATATTGATAAAAAAATATTGCAGCATTGTTAAAGCATATGATAAAGAAAAGCATGTGATAAATAAAAGAGATGTTAACATTAAGTTTTGGATGTTCTATATATAAGAATTTCGATTGTGGTAAGATTTATCTTATATTTTTTAGTGCAATTTATGGTGCAATTTAATCAAAAATATACATTTTTCATTATATGTCCTCATTCTATAACATGCATATTAGGCTCTGAGTAAAGGGCATATAGATGACAATGAACATAACAGTTTGATGATAAAAAAAAAATGATCTAAAGGAATAGCAGGTGAATGCGAGATGGATTAATCTTAGAATTTGGAAAGGTTGCGACCAAGTTATGATTGAGAGAATTTAACATGTTGATGAATCATGCAGGTGAGAAAAGATTCTTAGAAAATTGGCAAGTACAATGGATGCATTAGGGGAATTTTGAGGTCTAAATTGGGCCTCCTAAGAAAATTATAAAATAATAATGGAAATAATAAAATACGATTATATTACATCATCAAATTTTAGAGGGAAAAAGAAAAAACTAATTTTTTTCAACTCGTATTTTCAACTTATCTCCCTATAGGTTTACTCAGATTTCGAGCAGATTCACTTGTTGGATGTAGAATTTGATTCTTCATCTAAGAGTAGTCATGGTGCATATTTTTTATGGATCCTACTACACTAAAAAAATAAATACATGAAAAACGTGATTGCAATCATGTTCTTCATGTATTTCTCATTTTTCATGTAGAAGGGTCCATTGAAAGTATGCAACATGGGTATTCCTTGGACGAGGAATTAAAATTTGCATCCAACGAGTACCTTCACTTGAAATTTGAGCAAAACCTTATTGAGATAAGTTGAAAATATGAGTTTAAAAAGTAGTTTTATGATGTTTTCATCTTTTTATTTTTTTACTCCAAAAATGGTGAATCATCCCCATAGTTGACATCATCATATTGAATCCTATGAGTTCTTATATAGTTTTTTGGTTGTACATTTTTCTTAGGAGGCCCATTTTAGACCTCAAAATTCCCCTAATGGACACCCATGTATCTTGATAGATGAATTTATTTTTATATGGACATCAATGATCAATTCTTTGTAGGAAGAAGTAGAAAGTTCATGTAATAATCAATTTTATGTAGGTACAAAAAGGAAGAAACATAAAGTTCAAGGATGAAGCCCATAGTGAAGAAAACCCATGTGAATACAAAGCATCCAAATGAAGGCTAAAACAACAAATATGAGCGAGTAGGAATGAGAAGATTGCAGTAAGAACATGAAGGGCATGAATGTGATTGTTGATGCAGTAGAGAAGAAAGCTAGTGACAATGCATGTAGAAGTCTTGTGGTAGAAATGGATGTGAAGTAATGATGGAGGACAAACAAGGTAAATTTGCGACCATTGTGAAATAATAATAGACTAAAGGCCATATTGTAATGTTATTCCCACATTATTATTTGTAAGCAAGTGTATTGGTGTCATGTTTAACTTGATGTATTAGTTCTAAAAAAGGTTGAAGTATGTACTTAGTATCTCCATGAGTGGAGTTTGTAACATAAGTCGATGATTATGCATAACCCCATATTTTTTTATGTTGAAGAGTTCACAGTACTCTAAAAACCACTTTGTAGAGGAACATTTGTGGTAAGCTTAAACACTTGATGGTTCATGGTAAGCCGGAAGAACTTGCCATGAGAGGGAAAGGTTTGTGATCAGTTAGAAACCACTTGACATGATGTATTTTTTGTGGTAAGTAGAAACCACTTGAGGTGTGATAGCTGAGGATGATCCAAAAAGACCCATAGGTGTAATGCTAGAGTGTGATTAAGGGTTAGTTAAGGAAAACTCAAGATGATAACCAATGATAATATTCAGGGAGTTCAAGGCACAAGTACAAAGACATTTGATGGAAGAATGGTTGAATGTACCATGTACATGAAGGAATTCATAGTAAACCAATGGTCTTAGCAGTCAATTACTAGTACATTCCATGAGATTTTTGTTTCTTTATATGGATGTTAACATTTTGGTATTGTTTGCATGGCAAATGTGTGATTTGTAAATTCCAAATTGGACAAGACAAAGACTTTGTTGATCACGAGGTTCTTTAGTTCATAAAGGATCAAACCTCTACCATGGAGATGTTGAAGAAGTGGAACAAAAATTGTGTGATTCCCCTGTATGTGTGCCCTGGATGGCATCCAAGCCAACTTCAACTTGTGTTTCATTCCCAACCTCCCAACAAATGACCCTGAAGATCCAATATTTATTCTTCATCATACTCACGGGGGCTTCAATCAATGAACCTTGACCTATCACGTGCATTCGTGGAATATTAAGCAATACCCTTAATTTGACTGCATATTGGAAAATACCCCTAAAAATAAAATTATTTAACCCCCTAACAATAGGAATCCAATATACTTTCCCAATTTAAAAAACCCTATTTACATTAGATATTGTAGTTATATTTTTTTTCATTAACATTTTTTATACTCCTTTATATCACCCAATATATTATACCTTTTTTTCCTCAATATATATCCTCCAATATGAACCCACGTGGTATGACATTGCTCCCCCAATAAAACTCCGGTGATCATACTACCTCAGTATGTAAAAGGTATCTGGTTTATGTCCTGCACCATCTTTGATCCACATATCAAAAGCCTTATAATCCATGCACTTTTGTCTCTAATGATTTGTGACTAGATGACTAGATACCCCTAAAAATGTTCAATGAGGATAAGGATGACTCTACTGATACAGAAATCAATTTTCCGGTTTGGTTTTTATTCCCAATAACATATTTTGTCTCAGGTTATATGGATGCCTAGCTTCGGCTGCACATATATCATATATTTGAGATTATTGAGAGATAAATGGGTAACCATAAACAGTTTACCGAAATACTCCGGCAATGGTTATTTCAGAATATAGCCAGTAAAATCTCTGCCATGTGAGGAAAATCTCCACCTCTCTCTGTACCACGAGTTGCCGAAGAAAAAACTACAGGTACTCTGCGATCAAAATTACTTTTACAAGAAGAAATAATGATATTACCACTAATGTTGTACCCAATGTAGATGCCCTATATTTGACCATACACAGTAGCGGAGCGGAAGTTCGAAAAATTTACTATACACAATGAAGAGTGGTCATGTCGAGGAGCGTGACGAATCAGCATTTACATATATTTCTTGTAAGCAATGAGAAAAATTATTATTTGCGTAACCAGTTCGGGACAATCGTAAGTGGCTGCAATTCAGGTTGAATTATCATTGTTAGTTTAGGAAAATTTAATTATTTGGAATTAAGGTGGAACAAGTTTTTGCTCTTAAAAAAATATTAACTCTTAATCAACAAAAGAAATTAATTTTAGGAATAATCATTAACTTATATAACTTAGTTATAAAATATTTATTATTTTATTTAAATGTTTTGTATAAACATCAAAACAAATTATTATATAAACCATTTAACATGATATGACAGGGTTACACTCAGGGTTACACTACATTTAATGTTATGTTTATTTGATTTTTTTAATTAATAAACAAAATCATTATACAATTTATGCTTATTAAATATGTTTTCCTTAAGTTTATCATACATAGTGGATATTGGGGATGTTAAGATGGGTGAATAAACATACATATATATTTGTATAGTAAGAACACTTATCATAATTCAGAAATACTTAATATTTTTATTTGTTTTTTTACATAGTAAGAACACTTATTATAATTTAGTTGTCAAACAAGGAATGAAGACAATCATTACTGGGTGCTATTCATGAATGTAGGCTGGTTCATCACTGTTGTTCAAAGAAAAACAAGCCATAAGGAATTGAAGTCATCTATCCAAGCAGAGGAATTGTCGTAATAGCCAAAAGTGGTCAGAATCAAGCAAAAAAATTCAAAAACTCATGTAGATGCAGAGTTTGAATCATGTTCTTGATGGTGGAAATGGATTCAGCCCCGTCAAAAACCTATAGAGCACCTAAAATTATGAAGTTTGACAGTGTTTATTTAAATTTACAAAAATCCCTGCTCCTCTAGAGCACCTAAAATTATGAAGTTTGACAGCTTTTATTTAGATCTACAAAAATCCTTGCTGGATTTTTTTCAAAATATGACCCAAATTTCTATAAGTTTAAGGGCAAAAAAGCATAATCCTTAGACTAACGCCATCAAATTACCTTCTTATGGTCAGGAAAACAGGCTTTCCCTCCTCTGAATTTACCCACTAGTACTCCCTAAAAAAAAAGCTTGCACTCCTACCCCAATACCTTTAGATCTTATGCAATTAACCTATTTCCATACATGAGCAAAACAATTTTAAACAATAAACACTTACCTATATAACATGAAACAAAACTAATATTTTATTCATTAATTTTTTCAACCAAAAATATAAAATCCATTATACAAAACATTTAACATTATATATATGCATATTATAAAATCCATTATACAAAACATTTAACATTGTATATATCCATGTTAGATATAAAACCCAACCTATAAAACATTTGAAACTGCATATCCAATTTCTTATGAAATATAAAATTTAATACACAAACATTTAATCCTGCATGTCAGTATATCCGAATGCTTATGGGTCTACTTCATTACGTTATTGTGACCTGCGGTATTGCATTTATTACGTGAAAACTGAGTCGATGGAAATCGCAATGCAGTAGTAAGGATGAAAATCTGACACAGCATCACATATATGCGAAGGGACAGGTTAGCCACATCTAGCCTTCAGCTTGATTGTCTGGTTTAGCTACGTCCACCACTGATTGTAGTTGTGATTTATGAGCATCCACTGCCCTATTTGTATCATAAATATTGAACTTGTACGGTATAGCAAGAACGTTTTAATTCTCTAAAGTCCCTCGACAACGCCATCAAAATCTAGCCACGCCTAGCCTTCAATTTGTTTGTCTGGTTTAAACTTTAGCCACGTCCACCACTGATTGTAGGTGTGGTTTATGAGCATCCACTGCCCTATTTGTATCATAAATATTGTAACTTGTGCTTTTGGCCATATAGCTAGAACGTTTTAATTCTCTAAAGTCTCCTCGACATCGCCATCGCCATCAAGATCTGTCAGACGGCGGAAAGTCACCCGTATCAGCGTACTGGTCTCCAAAGCGAAGCGTGGAGGCACTTTGTAGCCTCTGCGATGTACCGGACCGGAACTGGAGATTGCGAGTGTCTTTTGGAGTTACAAATTCGTTTTTGTTTTTGTTTGTTTGGTATGTTTTTTTTTTTTTTTCAAAAAAATCATAACATTGGAGTGTTTGAATAGATTTTTTCCATAGTAGAAATAGATTCAGTATTATAAAAAATCTAGAAACACTTGAAATCAACACGTGAAATCTTTAAGTTTGACACCTGTAACTTAGATTCTCAAAATTTTTTGAGAGGTTTTATGATAATTTTGTGAGAATTTCTATTGTTTTCGTGGCTCTTTAGACCGGCTATTTAAAAGAGAGGGTAATTTGTAGGCTTTTTAGACTACATTGTTTTTATTATCAAAAGGCAAAACACCTTATTTTGTTATAACAACATAACAACATGAAATCAAAAAATAAAATCCCTTTATTGCAAATGTTGTAATATAGGCATCACTACTCTTCTAAGATCCATTATTTACAAATTTATGTTACCAATACCCCTGGGTAAATTCAACCATTAACTGGGCATCAGTATACCCGTTGGCCTTCCCTAACCACTAAAAATACCCAATTCCCTTTTTAGTACCTTGGCCTTCCCTAACCATTAAAAATACCCAATTCCCTTTTTAGTACCTGTCGTAGTGACGTCTGGGACTATAGTAATTAAAAATGTAAGATTAACATTAGTTTCGATTAGTTTCATCACGAATAATCAAACTAACCAAATTTTTTCAAGAATCACAATATATTTTCATAATACAATATATTTCACCATCTTATTTGGCCTCTCCCCACTACGGGGAGGCTAAGCCTATGTTATATTGATATGTTCTCTTGGCATTTTGGCATTTTTGATATGTTGTCTTGGCATTTTCAAAGAGGTAAAACCATTAGGTAAACTAATGCTAGCATTAGTTGAAGACATTAAACATTATGCGAATGAGTAGTCGCTTGAGAGGCACTATAACTTACGCTAAGGTACTATGTGCATGTTGGCAACGTGTCACGAGCAGTCTTTACCACCAAAGCTTATATCAGAGCGTGACAAACCTTGCCAAAGCTTTTTGGAATCAGAACAAGATCTCAACTTGTTGGTAGTGGTAGTGGATGTACCTTTGGTCTCTTGGCTACCTCTGTTACCTTTAGCTCTACAAGCTATCAAGGAGACTCTGAATTTGAAGACTCTGGAACATCATATACCACGCATCTAATGAAGGCGAAACACCGATCAAAGGAATGCGAATCAAATATGGCTCATGCTATCCTTGCACTAAATGTGTAGATCGCGGGCATAGGGCACCTATCCCACAAGTATGCACAGAGCTTTGCAAAAATGCCCTAGACGAAACGACCTTTACTACTAGAGAAACAGTGGGTCCAATGACTTGTATTCAAACTGAAACCAACACAAATTATGTTGGCCTATTCTACTGGAAATGGATGCATACAATTATGTTAACCTATTCTACTGGAAAATTGACTTTGTTAACTTGGGATTTAAAATCTTTGCATGAAGTGAGATATGCGAACCTGAAGCAGAGTCGAGCCTGGGATTTTTAGTCGAACAAGAGCTGAATTTGGTATTGCTACTTAGCCTCTACAATTGCTTTCAGAACCTCTAGTACTCTGGTTCCATTCCTCACATCATGCTTTGTTTTCAGAATATCTACTTAGATCTGAAGGTAAATGTCATTTATACTGCTAATAAGACTCCTGTGCCAGAAAAACACTGGTATGGAACCCATTATGAGGGAGTCAAAGATAGACTGTCATGTAAAACTATCTTCCCTTGGCTGCAAGCAGAAGGTAAAATCAAGGAATAGACGAACAACAACCATGGAGTCATTAGAGTAGCACAATCCGGAACATGCAATCAATGCCCACATGTATACAAATAGATAATGCACGATCCAACTTGAATTCATGAATGCCCTATTATTGGAAATTGGAATTGGGAAACCCTATTGCTCACTACACTGGGTCGTAATAGATTCACTGCCCTGGTTTTGGTTTTGGTTTTGCATGTAAATCAGTGGGCTACATGTTATGTGATGTTGGGCAGAGATTTAAAACACAGTGACCAAGGAACTCCCATGCATGCGTGGTCTACCTTGCTCAACTCCTGAACCTAATGAAAGTCTGATCACACCTAAGTTCCAGAGGGAGTCTGATCATGCCTAAATTCTAGAGGGGGCACTTGGATGCATGCAAGCCCCATTTTGTAGTGAGGAAGGTCACTATATTTATTTATTTTATTTAATTTAACCTTATTTTTATATGTTATTGTATTTATTTTTTTTTTTAATATATTAAATAAAATAAATGCCAACAATGTTAATAAGTACTCTGAAAATTATTTTGCAACATTTTCTTTATCTCCCTTGAATCTAGGTTCATGTCTGTAATATTTGTAGATGAATATGTGCTAGAGGGTATGATAACATGCCCGCGAGAGTTTTATGTCCAGATGTGGTTGAATATGTGAAAAACTTTCCCACTTCTCACAACAAAGGTGATTGGTTGTCTTTGTTCTGTGCGCCTTACTGGATTATTTCTTCATTTGG
This sequence comes from Pinus taeda, assembly GCA_000404065.3. Taxonomy (NCBI): domain Eukaryota; kingdom Viridiplantae; phylum Streptophyta; class Pinopsida; order Pinales; family Pinaceae; genus Pinus; species Pinus taeda. The sequence continues at coordinate 142,980 of APFE030966446.1, forward strand.
TTGGAAATAAGTCTTTTATTTATTAATCCCTGCCCTCCGGGCCTGGCAGGGACTATAGTAATCGATTCCCTGCGATTACATTAGTTTGACACGGGAACCGATAATCTATTTCGGTTAAACAGAAAATAAACCAAAGTTTTTGCGATAACATATGGATATGGCCCACTTTGCCGATGCAGGTAACCAATGGCTAAAGCGATCGTCTTATTTGGCCTCAGTACGAGGTATGAGGTCTCAAAACTTAGGCAAAACTTAAGAAAATGTTTTGGTTAATACGACAGGTTCCCGTCAGTCAAGTAATGCTATCTTTGGCATAGCATTAGTTGGGTCACATTTAATGTTAGCCAAACATTACGGGAAATTAAGCCGGCCAAACCTTTGCATGTAAGCATGCCTGTACGCCTGCCAGCACATCTAATAGGTGCTGGCTCCTATGGGCGTCCTCCATTACTTCTTATATCACCACACCGCAACTTCATTTCTTGTTGGTTTTCTCTCGGCGGTGGTTTTCTCTCGGCGGTGGCTTCCTGCCCGCTCCACCCTGCAACCCTGCAAGAAGTGACAGCCGACCTGCGTTTGATCTGTTGCTCTTTGTAACTCTTTTCTGCTGCTCAAGTTCCTTGTTCAAGTCGCGCAATTGGGTAAGTTCAGTCTTCAAATCTTTCATTTTCTGTGACTGCTGTTCTACATTTGTAGAGTTCTCGGTTTTCAGACAATCAATTATCTTATTCAAATATTCAATTTCATCACACTTCGTGCTGACCGCTTTCTCCAACTCGGCAACTTTATGCAGTGCCCTATTTAGCTCTTCCTGCTCGAGTAGAGCAGCGGCCTCTCTAATGTCGAATGTCCTTCGGTGTTGCCGCCTGTAAAGTCACCACGCCGCCCATCACAGGTAAATAGTTTCAGAAATTGCCCATCACGTAAATAGTTTCAGAAATTTCTAAATTTCTAATTGAAGTAATTTACTGTGGCCGTGTTAACTATTTCTAAAAAAGGCTTAATTTTATTTTGTTCTTTTCAAAATAAACTGTAAAACAACTAACAGATATCACAAAATTGTTGTGCAGGTTACTCGACATTTCTTTCGGTTGACCTTGCAAGCGGCGCACGAACGCGTTGTTTCTCATCCAAACAAATAACACCGCTGCGATTATAATCTCTGTTAATCGAAATGCATAAAGAAGCTTACATGCAAAGCCTGTATTCCAGTCCATCTGGTAGTCTGTTACATTTTGTTTAGGTTGTTTAGGATCATACATGTAATAAGCAGTGTATTGGTTAACGCCTAGATAGTCTATTGAACCTTTAACCATTTGGGACTGTTCCTTTGTAAACTTGGGCAGCCTTGTCCCAACAATTTCCACCATAGAATCAGGATATTTCCCATAGGTAATAGGATGGAGAAACCTGGCAAATATGAAAGCAAATAACGAATTTTTATTACAAGAATGACGTGAATGGAGACAAATTTATCAAACAGAAACAAAAATACAGAAAAACAAAGACCCTAAAATATGAAACCTAGGGTAGCCATCTGTTATTTTGTAGCTTGTAATTTGTATGCAATTTTGATAAGAAATACCGAATGCTATTAAAAGAAAACCACTTCTCATTCAACATAAGTAGAGGGAAGAAATAAATTCACACATACCATCCAATATGGAAATCCCTTGATCTTTGAGCCGCTCCCTGGTCCTCACTGGAATTTGTAAGAGGCTCATACCATACAAAGTCCAAAAGTATCCCAATTTTTCCCTTTTGCATGGGCTGCAGTTGAAAAAGTTTTCAGCATCAGTGGCCAGTTCATGCTCTTAACAATTAAATAGTAATTTTTTGCTACGTTGTAGCAGGTCTGACCTGATACTTTTCTCTATAAATCTTTACAGCAGTAGCATGTGAAAGCAGCAAATTGTGTGCAACAATGTAGGGTTCTGTAGCCGAATTTCCCGCTGTACAGTTCCCAAATGGAGCAGAGCACCTTCCAGGAGCAAAAATTCCATTGTCATAACCAAGAGCAGCAACAACCCGTGGCTCATTGAATGTAAGGGGTGATTTTCTGCTACGTTTGAAGAAAATTGGAAAATTAAACCACAAGTTACCGCAATCGTAGCTCAAACCGCCAAGTATAAACGGAAAATGTAAAGGATATTGCAAATTTCCAGATCCGTCGGCTCAGGACACTACTTACAGGTGCAGATGCGCTCGAATATATCCAAATGTTACGGTGTCAACTCAAATTCTCCGATATTTACAAAATTTACTGCATTTAGATCATCAAAACCTCTGAGATCGGAAGATAAACTCCACGCCCCAAGCTTTAAAATTCGAAATAACCGGTTTCAAAACTGAGAACAGAACCCTGCATCATAACCTCCCTCGCAGATATAAACTGAGAACAGAACCCTGAATCATAACCTCGCTCGCAGATATACCGGAGCATGTTGGTAATACAGAAACTGCGATCTGGCACGTGGCTTGCATGTGTGGCTTCTCTAAATCTAGACATTTGCTTACCAAGTTTACCATGTGTGACCGGTGGTTCATGAAGTATGAATGGAACTAGACAAAGGAGCACTTCAAATGTGTTTTAAACTGGTGAAGTTGGGAAGATATGTAGTATGATAGTATACACATCGGCACGTGTATTGCATACAAGCACTACATGCATAGCGATGGTCAATTGTTCTGTATCCAAACACAACACATGGGCAGCATGCACCATCAACGAGAGATTTTCACGAGTGGACCACAGGGACTCAATTAACTGAATACCCAATATATATAATTTATATGTGTTTGTAAAGTGGGATATATGTTTTTACTTCCGTATGGGTTTTATAAGGTAACTCCGCCAGAGGGCCCGCTCTAATCCCTCAAGTAAGATTGGCGTCGTAGAACACACCTCTTTGAAACAGGTGAAGACAACCTATACTTCAAAGCATGAGATAGGTAGAATCATTATTACACATTCAAGAAAACACCACATACATTGGATCCTTAAACATGTGTGTTGTATTATGAAAAGTGTACATGTCAACATTTTCTAAGGCTATTGAATTATGAAGTCGTATGCTTGATTATGAAACATATGCATTCTCCTCGCCGTCAGATTTGTTAGAGGCCACCATTGCCACATTTGTTGGAGACCGCTTCTCTGTTAACCATCGTGGATGAATAAATAGAATATTTTACCAGGAATAAATGATAAGGTTTCAAAAGAATAAGGACGACATATGTGATTCTTTGCCATACGGGTGTCTTTTGAGTTTGGTTTCCCTAGGTTTTTGTCTCATTTCCATGGGAAAAAGAGCTTATTATTATCTAGCTACTTGAGATTCTATGTTCACCAAATTTGTTACATAATCTGATAAGGGATAGGTGTAACTAGCGTTAAAAACAAGTTCTTTCGATTTTTATTTCCTTTATTTCAATTTACTTTTCAAAATTTATTGAATTTCATGCTAAAAGTTCCATTCCATTTAGTTCTTTTATTCTGTCATCATTTGCCCAGGTTTCAGAACGATGGGCATAAAGATACCTTCGGCAAAGTAGCAAGTTCAATTGATAAGCAGGTAGGTGGTCACTGTGTGCTTGAGGTGAATTGCTTCAGGTGTCACTTACTAACTGGGCTTTGATTCAATAATTGAGGGTTGTTGTGAACTGGGGCTTGAGGTGAACTACTTTCAGTCAACTGTGGATTTCAAACTCACTGCACAATGTTGTTCCCTGCGCACTTAAGTTGAACATCCCTAGCCCTTGGTGGATTGTTTTTCTTGGTCGATGTGCCTCGTATTGTCCCAATCCTTCTAGACCTGTTTGTTCTCATGCCTTCGCAAGAAAACGACCTCAGTGGCAGGGAATCTCGCCATGGTTTTCTTCGGGATCATGTAATTTGCTGATGGGCTGCGGCAGGGACTAGCTGCCCCGCAGCCCATCTTGTTTATTTTGTTCTCAGTCACAAGACATGCTTTTATTTCTCTATCTAGTGTGCCTTACTGTGAATCAAAGCTTGTCTGCACATGAACAACAAAACAAATAGGGCAAGCAGGCACAGATTGGAAAAGGGTTTCCATTCTTTCATCTGACACTAGATGACTCAACTTGTGGGCATTTTTTATTCCAGATAAGGACAACTTGGGTATGATCTGCCATTCTGAATCTCATATTTCATGATATTCTACATCTTTTATGGAGCCCCATCTGATCTAGGCAGATAGAAATAGCCCCAAATCCGGAAAAACAACTCTGTGTATCTTATTATAGGAGCCCACCCAATCCAAGAGGGAAGAAATCACTCATTCAAATTCAACCTATGTAATAGATATAGAGATATGTTTTCAATAGATATTTATATATCACTGACTTATATAGTGAAGCCCTGATTTTATTAATCTGGAAGGTAGAGGTTTCATTTCAAGAATGCCTACATTCTTCAGTGGAGTTTGTTAGACTGTACACATCATGCTTGATTGGAGTATGAAATAAGGTCATATTATCATTGTGCATGTTATTGATTGAAGGTAACTCATGGAAACAAAGACAAAATATTTGTGGCACCGTAGTATCCCTCTACTTGTCGAGATTGCTTCTTTTCACCAAAATAATAATTGATGCAACGAGGCATCAACGGAAAAGGTTTTTATCTTTTTGGAAACACTTGACGTCATTTTTAATGTTCTTCTCTTTTATAACCACAATATTAAGATTGGTATATGATATTTTCTTGTGCTTTTTTGTTTTCTTTCATTGTTCTGCGACAATATTTTTCCCAAAATTGACCAGTTGCAGGTTTGATGCTTGTATTGGCCGTTATAGTTCTTTTTTGTCCGAATGTTGCCTCACTAATTGAATTTCTATGGGGTATTGTACGTTCCATTTAAAAGGTTTAATATACTTCTAGAAAAACTTATCAACACATCTGGTGAGAGAATATGATACTAAGTCATCTGAGGAATTTATCTTGGTATTGCCCATAATTGAAAATCAATAGATCCAGAACTGATTTAGAGAACATTATTCATCTCTAGTACCTGGTAATGGTAAAATAGTACACAAATATAGAAAGTCTCCATAACTGTAATCTCTTACCTATAATTGTAGCTTTGGTTCACATCCTTACACGATACATATGCTTTCTGTGTTCTCAGACCAATCCATTTTTTGTGTATATATGGAACCATTACACAAATCTAAATCCCATGGTTTTCATTTTGATTCCTGAATCATGGGTTTGCATAAGCTATTTTGTTGTCTTTGGTTGTTGGACAGGTCTTCCTATGTAATGATATTTCAATTTGCTTGAATAATTGTGCTTGTTCGTTATTGATTAAGATTTACACCAAAACACTTAACCAACTGTAGAGCTAAATCTACAATCACATCATTTGTAACGTCACTCTTGTATATGCGGTAAACACAATGATAAAGGAAATAGCTAAGGCAAGCAGAAAAATGTTGTCAGCCTGATACTAGAGAGACTTTGAATGTCACATAGAGTTACTTTTTCCCATCAAAATTTCTTTGAAACTTGAGGCAAAAAGTTCATTAACCAATAACATATAATGTTGTCATATGTCTCCCTTGGTGAATTTGACACATTATCATTTTCGTTTGGAATGCTTCCAAGAACAAGTTACTTCATTTAGTGAAAAAATTATATATGTTGTATAAAAAAGTTGCAACGAAAGTAGCATGCTTCAATACCAAGAAGATGACCTTTTCTAAATGACAAAAGCATTATTTTGTGTAATGTATGTGAACAAATAACATAGTTAAGTCTATACTAATTTTCTCTTTATATGGAGAAAAACAAAGGGTGTTAAACATACAAATAACTTCCTCTACTTCTGGTTAATACTATTTTGTTTATGGCTGAGATGGTTTTTTTTGTTACTCTCAACACACTTCATCTTCTTTTGTTTAGGTTCTCTCTATTATTCAACTATGTATTGACTAATATACACACAGGCACTCACATATATAAGATGTATAATCTTCTTTTATTTGTATCTTCATACATTTAGTCAAATACGCTGTGAGCTTAGGCCATATTTGAGCAAAGTCCCATATTTTCTTTAAAGAAATTAAAGCAAAGCACAAATGTTTTCTAGGACTTTCATTCAATCTGTAATATGAGGAAGAGGTAAGACACTTACTGGAAATAGATTGTTGGTGACCTGCATTTTATAGAAATTCTTTACAACATCCCATTTGTATGATGCTAAGATAAAAAATGGACCAAAAAATATTTTTGATATCTTTGTTGCAAACAACATGCCTTCCTTTTACTGAATATAAATGTCATTTCATATTGCCTACCAATACAAAGTCATGGGATCATCAATCAAATCTCATGGTGGCAATGATGGTCATTTGCCCTAAAATAACAATTGAATACTTTTCAAAAAACTGTTAACAAGTTTGAGTGCTTTGTGCCACCTGCTTCCCATTTAGCTCACAAGGAAATTTTTACTGCTAACCTTAGCAACTTCTCTAGATTTGCATCCTATTAAACCTTGAATTTTCAACTCCTTAATGCATGCTATCAATAAATCTAGTAGGTAGTGCTTTCCATATTTGTTGTATGTAGTATACCTCATCAACCAAGATATATAATGAAAAACATATCTTAAATATGCATTCATTTAACGTATCAAAATTCATCACTTGAACCATTAAGTTGATCTATGCACTAAATGGGAACTATAAAGGAACCAATTGCACTGATTCAGATATTCAGAAACCCTAATATATGCATGGCACATATATACCACTAGTTGTAAGTGAAGTTGATAAATATATTCTAGTAGTATAAATTATAATACAATATGATACAAGCTCTCACCCGATTGACTTTATCTATGCATTTTGACATATAAATACATGCAGAGATAGTCATCACACTATTCATTTCTTTAATCTATTAACATTAACACTTAGGCTTGTACTCATGCAAGATTGAAGGGAGAAATTTTGGAAGGAAAACTAACATAGTTGGCATTGGAGTAAATGAGTCACAAATGATGAACAACATCCAAAGCTACATTTGGTGAGGATGACTAGACTTGCTGAAGAAGATTACATGGGCTTGGTGCATGGAAGCCACCACTCCAGACACCTTTAGTTCAAGTTTTGCACGACCTCTAGTCTATTCCAATTCACTTGCATGAGGATAAGTTCGATATATCAGTGGATTAATAAACATCCAAGCTTGTCCTGATTCTAAAAAATGCATGAAATTAGGATTGACACCTCCAACAGGGTGGGCTTAGATATTTTCATATAGGCTAGGGTGCCTTATGTGAGTGGATTAGGATTACTTCTCTCTTATAGTTTCATTGCATGAAGACAAGTTTGAAGAGTTAATAAAACTGAAGAGTTGATGAGTGTGAACAAGGTGTTGTCCACTCCAGTTGGAAAATTTTCAACTACGTTAATGTCCTCTCTTTTCATTTCAAATTTTCTAAATGGTACTTCGCATATCGGAAAATCCTCTGCTATCATCTCAGCCAACTGAGTCAATAATCCAATGGAATCTGGCAAACATTTCAATGAATTGCAATCCCAAATTTTCAATTCCTTAAATTTCTTCAGCTCTTTGAGCAAAGGCAACAATGTTTCCAGCAAAGGGCTTCCTAATCTTAGAAATTCTAAATGTATTAGGTCTCCAACTGTACTTGGTAATTTTTAAAAAATTGTACCCTTCAAATATAATCCTTCGAGGAACTTGTGGAGTCTGAAGATTATCCTACCATGACATCCTTTTTGCGTAATGATCCTCTCTTTTTCATATATATTTATCACTTAAATAAAACCATATCTACCAGGTTTTGATGAAGGTATGCAATAATATGTTATCTTGTTCATATTTAACTGTATACCCTATTGTTTTATTAAAGTTGCAATTAGCTACCAAATCACTCTGTTTCCGTAGCTAATCTAGGTTTTCGTAGTTGTCTTCGTTGTTCGCAAGGTTCTAGAGTTCCAGGTCAGCAACAAAAGGTGTGGATGGATAGGGATGGATCCCTCATGGATACCTTCCTATACACTTGAAACTGTTTGCTAAAAGGAGCACAGGAGTTTGCAGTCAAACTCCAAGTCAACCGCCAGATTAACGCAGAACAAAACCTGAGTTCAGTTGAAACCTTATCATTTTTCTTTCGAAATAGAAAAACGATGGTTTAGAGATATAAGTTTAGATAGGTTAGAGATATTAGGCTTAAAACATTCATACATTTATGCCAAGAGACCTGCTATAAAACTAATGGCCGCATTGTTATTTGCGCGTGCGCCAAATGATTTGATTATGAACAGTTTGTGAATTTCGTGAATAGAATTGGTTTTTGTGTGCAAGTGTTGTGTTGATTTCAAGCTCTGAACTACTATGTGGAGGGCCCCTACAAACAGTGGCAAGTTTTAATCAATAACAATCTGATTTCCTTTAATTCTTCCATTGCTATGTTTTGTGTGACAATGCTGCATAATGATCTCGCCAACGAATTGTTATCTGCATAAGAACTTTAATTTTCTTTATTCCTAACTTAGACTATTATCTAATTTTCTTTATACCTAGTACTGCAAAATTCTTTCCTTTGCTTATTATCCACCATAATTGAAGTGTGTTCAATTCACAATATAGATGTTGCTTGGGTTACTTTGTTTGAGCAGAAATTGAATAAGTGAGAAGTCCTCTCCTAAAAAATTGAGTTCAAGAATATTCCTTCATAGGTAATAGAATAGGTTTCTTTTTTCACTTAGATAATTAGGCGACAGGGCATAGAGATTGAAGCCAAAAAATCCCAAACAATATAACATGAGTAAAACCACTCTCATATCATCTACAAACTATTTGGATAGAGATTAATTCCTAGGAAACTTAATCAACATCCCTAAGGATTATGACACTAATATAATTGAAAAACACCACCCCCATCTTACGTTTAGATCTTAACAAATACATAACAACCTAATGAGTATCTTCTAAGCACATATTGTGCACCTAGACTTCATCAGTCTATGCACCCTGGTTGACAATTTATGATTGCCAATTCAAGGACACTGAATTGACCAAACATTTTGAGCCGTTGCCGGGGAAGTACAATTAGAAGTAAAAAAAAACATAATTAATTTAAAACATGACATGCATAGGGATAGTGTTGAGTATGGAGCATGATTATTTAAAGGTCTTTGTTTCAGCCGGATGTATACCCCAGGAAGTTTGTACACCCCTCCATGCCGGGGGGGGGGGGCGGGGGGGACTTGTCCCCCCCGCAAGGGTTTGGGGGGGTAATCGCCCCCGGCTAGGGTCCCGGGGCAAACGGTCCCCAGGGAGCTTCGGGGCAGCGCCCCCGACTAAAAAACAAATGTAAAATTGCCTTGTAAAAGTATAGTAATTTCTAGTCAATCTGGGCTGTTCATTAGGCGGATGATCTGACGGTAGAACTTATGTTTAGTTTAGGGTTTTTTGCCGTAGAAGACAACCCCTCTCTATGTATGAGGGCATTGTATTGAGGCTGTGAAATAGATGTGTATTCTTTGAGCGAGAAACGGAGAGGTGAGACTATGAAAGAAAACAAAGGATATTACAACGGATCTGTTGTAGGTTGTGTCTCTTAATTTTGCTAGATAATAGGAAGGAAGACCTGGCTGTTCAGGGTGGATGTAGCCCAAACTGGGTGAACCACATATATCTATGTCTCATTGGTTTTATGCGTTTTGAGTTTATATTTTTGCTATATTCTATGTGTTCCATTGCTCTGTAATATATAATTTTCTAACAGATAGAGACTCTAGGGGTAGATTTGTAGAATGAGGAAGAAGTTTAATTTTCACAAATCCACTCACCCCACTATGATTTTGAGATTCCACACCACCTACTCAAACCTTAATTCCATTTAGAGGTCGACAAAGATTTCTTGAAGTCTCAAGATCATAAATTCAATCCAGAACTTCACCTACTTCTTCTACTGAAGCTGTAATTGAAGAAAATCCTACATCCTTAACCACATGAGTAATCTTTCTACTCCCCACTGGTGAACAAATTTTGGGAGAAGAATTAGAAATTCCTAGTGAAGAAGAGGAATTGAAAACTTATTATGAACAACCATTGATAGAGGAACTAGAAAGATTAGAAGAACACTATCTTAGCTCTGAAGAATCTATCATGGCTGAAGAAGGGGAAGGAGAAGCACACAATGTCCATGGCGAAGAAGATAGGATTGGGGGTAGAGGAAGAGGAAGAGGTAGAGGTAGAGGAGGGGGTAAAGGTAGAGGAAATCAAGATCCTTCAAGATTCCCTATTCTTGATGAATATACAACCCTCACCATGAAGAATATATCACCATCGATTCTTCCTAATTTCCATGGATATAGAAATGAAGATATGGAGACATGTCTCTTCGAATTTAAAATATTATGCAGATCATACGAATATCTACATGATGCTCAAAAGTTGAAATTGTTCCCTGCCACATTAAAAGACTCAGCATTAAAATGGTTCATGAGTTTAGGAGTGTATTCTATAACAACATGGGCACAAATGAAAGAGGCTTTCTTAGGCAAGTATAGAGATTATTATATGCCTAGTAACCTTAAAGATGAAGTCTTCAAAATGACACAAAAAGAAGATGAAAATATTGAAGACTTGGTAGAAAGGTTTGTTTATAAAGTTAAAAGAGAAAAAATGGATAATGATGAAGAAACCTTAAAATCTCTTTTACTCAGAGCCGTTAAAGATGAATGGATCGATCTCCTTAACCTAACTAGAAAAGGAGATATTTCCCAACCACTATTTGCAGATATTTGTGATTTATGTGTACATATCTCAAGGGGAAAAGAAAGAGTTGGAAAGAGTCCTAGAGACCCTCTCTTATCAAGAATAAATAAGTTTGCAGCTGGGACAGTTAGTAGGGCAGAAATAGGAAATTTACTTGACACCTTTAAAACAAATATTTTAGGGAGCCTAAGTGAACAGATAGACACACTTAAAATACAAAATAAACAAAATTCTGAAAATGTTGCATTATCTATCTTCTGTCCCAAATGCCGGAGGAAACATGCTCTAAGAGAGTGTCCCTTAGACTCAAAATCCATAGAAACCTGTGTCATATGTGTAGATAATCATTATACAAAGGAATGTCCATCCTTACCAGGTCTTAAGGCTGTATTCAATGATGAAGGAATCTCAGAACCAGTAGACCCTGTTTATTTTATAGCCAAAAGACCATGGAAGAACCCCCAAACAAATCAATCACAAGGATTTAGACCACAACAATTTTCCGAGTCTTCACAAAGTAATTGGAATTCAACCTAAAAACCTTGGGCTCTACCACAATCACAACCTTGGAATCAAGGATGGAAAAATCCTTATGGAGCCTATGTTCAATATAAAAAATACTCGCCATACTACCTTCCACCATAATTCTTACCCCCGTCTAATCAAATTCCTCAAGCTAATCAATTGTCACAAGTCTTAGTTCAGAATCAAAACCCGCAACTTTCCCTACCATTTCCACAAAAATCAAATAAATTACCCACTGAACCACTTCCAAATCATAATAATAAGATACCACAAAAACCAGTAGACAACATGGAGGGTCAGAATCCTGAAACTTATGTAATAACCCCACTAGACCTAAATAATGTCCAATTAAGTTCTGGAAGAGTATTACCAAAAAACCCTCTTGTTGTCATTCAAAAAAAAATATGATCTTCAAAAACATAAAAATCAATCAGAAGAAGGGGAGAATTCTCTCCCTCAAAAAGAAAATAAACAAATAGAATAAATTCCAATAGATGCTCCTATCATAGAGCAACCCTTGATATTAGTTAAACCACCTTTCCCAGAAAGGTTGAAAATCGATAGAGTAGAGAAACAAATTATCTTGCCTGATTACAATATGATGGATGAATTGGTAAATGTTTGTATTAATATTCCTTTACTACAAACCATAAAGGAAATACCAATTTTTGCAAAAACAATTAAGGAATTAAGTACATAATGATCGGGGAGAAGAAGAAAGGATATAAAAAGAATTCAGTTAGTCAGGAAAATTGTAGACATTATGATGGGTAAGATTGCAATTCAAAAATATTTAGACCCTATAAGCCCCATTGTAAAAATTAAAATGGAACTGAAATACCAAACACATTAATTGACCTAGGAGTAGCGATAAACATAATGAGAAAACAAGTTATGGACACACTTAGGCTTCCCAACCTTCAATACACACCAACCTTATTGCAATTAGTAGATAGATCTGTTATTAAACTAGATGGTGTGTTAGAGGATGTTTGTGTATCTTTAGATTCTTGGGAATATCTTGTTGATTTCATGGTCTTAACACTCAAGAATAATCTAGGATGACATCCATAAATTCTAGGAAGGCCTTGATTGGCTACATCTGATGCTTTTATTGGCTATATGTCAGGTGATATATTTATCTCAGATGGAAATTCTACAAAGAAATTTACATTATAACCCCCTGCAAGAAAAATAATAGATACAGAAACTGAAGAATGGATAGAAGATGGAGAAGACATACAACTTATTTTTGTCACTTAGCAAGTAAAAGAGCAAGACAAACTTTTAAATTTACTAGAAAATAATGAATCTTCCTCACATTATGTGCATAGTCAAAATGAATATCTCTCCTCTAAACAATTATCATTATTTTCCATGGAGAAATTTGGGAATTCTTCAATAGAAATCTTTCCAGGAAAAACCTTGAATGCCAATGAAAACTTGGAAGACATGCAAAAGAAACAATTGATAGAAATTTTACAGAAACATTCTTCTACTTTTGCATGGGAATACACTGACATGAGAGGGATTGATCCTAAAACTTGCATACATCATATCTACATTGAACAAAATGCAAGACCAATTAGACAACCTCAATGAAGAATGAACCCAAATCTAAAATAAATTGTTAAGGAAGAATTATAGAAATTATTAAATGTAAATTTCATCTATCCAATATCTGATAGTCAGTGGGTTTCACCCTTAGTAATCATCCCTAAAAAGAATGGAAAATGGAGAGTATGCATCGATTACAGGGAGTTGAACAAAGAAACATTAAAAGACCACTTTCCATTACCTTTCATAGACCAGGTCTTAGATACTTTAGCAGGAAAAAAATATTTTTCCTTCTTAGATGGGTTCAATGGATACAACCAGATTCTGGTAGCCCCTAAAGATCAGGATAAAACCATGTTCACTTGTCCATGGGAAATTATGCTTACAGGATACTTCCCTTTGCATTATGTAATGCTCCATCAACATTCCAAAGGGTAGTCCTCGACATTTTCTCTAACCTTGTCCATGATTGTGTGGAAGTGTACATGGATGATTTCATAGTCTATGGGGATTCTTTCAATGAAGCACTAGAAAATTTGGAAAAGGTCCTAATTAGATGTCAAGAAACAAACCTCTCATTAAGCCATGAATTTTTTTTTCATGATGTTTAATGAGGGAATTGTTTTAAGTCACAATATTTCCAGAGATGGAATTAAGGTAGACTCGTCTAAGGTGGAAGTCATTTCTAAGTTGTCAATGCCAAGTTGCCAAAAGGATGTTAGAAGTTTTCTAGGTTTTAGTGGATACTACAGAAGATATATAGAAAACTTCACAAAAATTGCATCCCCACTCTTTAAATTACTCACCAAATACTGTGAATTTAGTTGGGATTCCGAATGTCAAGTTGCCTTTGAAACATTGAAAAAGAGAATTTCTAAATCACCCATCTTAAAAGGACCTAACTGGAAATTTCCTTTCCATATCTCAACAGATGCATTAGATTCAGACTTAGGAGCTGTTTTAGGACAAAAATATTCCACTACTTATGCCATTTATTATACTAGTAAAAATTTAACCCCTGCAGTGTTAAATTATACTGTAAACGAAAAGGAGTTCTTAGCTATAATTCATGCCATTAATAAATTAAGACATTATGTAACTTGCTATCAAACTATTGTCCACACAAACCATTCTACAATTAGATACCTAATGAATAAACCAATCACTAATGGAAGAATAACTAGATGGCTCCTACTTTTACAAGAATTCAACATAACCATTCTAGTTAGGCTAGGAAAACAAAACACAATTTCCGATTTTCTATCTAGCATACAAAATGAAAACAATGATCAACCCGTAGAAGATAAATTTCCTGATGAATATCTTTTTGCAGTATCTACTAAATCACCTTGGTACGCAGATATTGCTAACTATTTGGCCACAGGAAAAATGTCATTTCATTTATCTCCTAGAGAAAAAAGAAGAATAGTCCACAATAGCACATCCTATTCATGGATAAATGAGGAATTATACAAAGACAAGACCCTACCTCATCATCAGAAGATGTGTTCGGGAGGACCAAATACCAGAGATAATAAAATCTTGTCACGATGAGCCATGTGGAGGACATTTTTCTCACAAGAGAACCGCTTACAAAATCCCGCTTTTAGGATATTATTGGCCTTCCATTTTCAGGGACACTAAGGAATATGTTAGAAGATGTGATAGTTGTCAGAGAATGGAAAAACCTACTCTTTCAAATGAGATGCCACTAAAACCACAGGTACTTATCGAACCATTTGAAAAATGGGCACTGCATTTTGTTGGACCAATCAATCCACCTTCAAAGCAAAAGAAGTATATTCTAGTATGTACTGATTATGTCACTAAATGGGTAGAAGCTAGATAACTTCCTTTTGCTACTGAAAATACTATAGTTTCATTTCTTTTTGAGGATATTTTTACTCTTTTTGGTGTCCCAAGGGAAATTGTAACAGATCAAGGGACACAGTTCACATCCAGACTAGTGCAGAAGCTTGTGGACCAATATAAGATAAAACATCGGAAGTCAACTCCATATCATCCACAAGCCAATGGACAAGTTGAGTCCACAAATAAGGTGATCGAGGCTATCCTTACAAAGACTGTACATCTACATAGGAAAGATTGGGTGGAAAAGCTTCCAGAAGCCTTATTTGCCTACAGAACCACATGGAGGAATATTACAGGGCATACTCCCTATGAACTTGTTTATGGGAAGCAAGTATTATTTCCAATAGAGTTCCAGATCCAGACCTATAAGATAGTAGTCCCGTTAGATCTTGACTTTTCAGAAGCCCAGAAGCAAAGGATGACATAGTTAAATGAGCTCGACGAAATCAGATAAGAGGCCTTTCAGAGGACCAACTTAGTGTAACAACAAAGGTCAAGATAGCATGATAAGTACATTAAATAAAGGGAGTTTCATCCGGGAAATTGGGCATTTCTCTTTGATTCAAAATTCAAAAATTTTCAAGGGAAATTCCAAACCCATTGGCTTGGAGCTTATGATGTTGAGAATGTCTTTGACAATGGTGCGGTTAGAATCAGGGCTATTGATGAAGAGAGAACTCCTTTATTAGTAAATGGATATTGACTCAAGATTTACCAGAAACCATTAACAAAAGAGGAATTTGTTAAAATATTTCAGGATAATTCAGAACTGAAGATGGTTAAGAAGAATTCTTCTTCTTTTCCACGATAATTTTTATTCAGTTTGTTCTT
>APFE030966446.1:161993-186618 GCA_000404065.3 Pinus taeda
ATTTGTATAAACATGAAGACCAACATGTTGTTGGCATGTTTATACAGAAAATTTAAAGTGAAAAACAATTTGTTGGCACTTCAAATTTTCTTTTTAGAAGAGAAAAAAAAACAATACATTTCATCTACTAAAGCCTTCTTTCTCCTAAGCTAGAGAATCAACAACTTTCCACAGCTTGGACAACTTTCTGCAACTTGGTCAACTTTTCACAGCTAAACAAATTTCTGCAACCTAATAATTTTGAAGTCTACAAGGATGCTTGATGATCTGGATTAAAGGACAATTGACAACAAGGCACCTGCAGGAGATCAAAGGACAACAAATGAGGTTAGCAACATAAAATTAAAGGTACGTGCTGATTTAATTTAACAATAGGGAAGGTTATATAGCACGTATGACTAAGAATATAGAGTACTAAAGTGCAATCATTATAACCTAAGGGTAATGGCTGCCTAAAAAAATATCATATGCCACCACCCTAAATTCCTATCATGCCTTTATGCCAAATTTGCCAAATTAATTACCAAATCATAAGTTTGAATGCACCTAATGACTAGATTCATTCCCATAATCCTTATGATAACCCGTTCGTTCTTCCCTATTCTTACACTCCTCTGATCTTTCACAAGCACTCCATCTTTCCGCAAGCTAGCAAAACCTACCAGTCCCGGTCCCATTTTCCTGTCAAGGTAGCCAATCGTCGAGGCAAAGCATTCTTTGGCATGGGGATAATTGTTCAAACTGAGCTGGGAGGAAAGTAATCCCTAGAGGGGTACCCACAAACGAGGGAGTTGCTGCAAAGAAGACAATGGCTGCAGTTCATTGAGAAATTTAATGACTTCCACAAGGAGGTAACAAAGACATTTGTGCACTCATTTGATGGAATGGAGGCCGAAATTGGGGATATAAAGCTCATAGTAACAGAGTCTATGATCACTGAGGCCACTGAGCTACCAAGAAATGGAGAAAAATGGTTTTAAAAAAGAGGGATTGACAACGAGGACTGGAAGGTCTTCCTCAAGAATCCAAACATGGACACTACGATTTACATAAAAGGTATTCCAAGCTCTGCTCTTAAAAACAAATGGAGAAACCTATTACTTGTGCTTCAGAAGCTTATCACTTGTGAGGGTAGGTTCAAGAAAATGTATTTTTATCATGTTAGAATGATGATGCACTTCCTTGAGGATCATTAGATGAACCTCCCCTATTTCCTTTTGAATAACCTCAGGAAAATAGCTACAGATGTTCAGAAGAAAATTCAAGGCATTGAAAACACCATGTATCATCATGGTCTAGTAAAAATATTGGTCGAATTTCATCTCCGAAGTATAGGGGATGACTGGGAGAGTTTCCTAATAACGAACCATTTTGAGGAAAAATCCACAGAAAAACCAGGTAGTAGCAAGGCCCTAAGAGGGAGAAAGAGAACCATAGAAATGATAAAGGAACAGGCACCTCAAACTCAGACAGAGGTTACAAAACAAGAGTTACCTATAGTAAAAAATTTGCAGAGAATGAAGAGGGGAAACCCTAGAAGAAAGAAAACTAGTCCGAGTAAAGAAGAATTCTCACAAACTAAAACATCTCCTCTAGAAGAAAAATCATAGAATTAAAGGAGGAAAGTGCACAAAACACAAAACCTAGGGTTGGGTTGAGAAGGAGCACGAGGTTGAGCACCATTCCACAAACAATCCCAAAAACTACAGAATACATTAATCTTGAAGTAAATGAGCCAAATGGAAAGGAGCCGAATGAAAATGCGCCAAATGAAGAGGAGCCAACAGAGAACACTCCAACAGAGATTGAGCCAACATAGATTAAGCCAACAAAGAACGAGCCAATAGAGTATGAGCAAATTAGAAGCCCTGGGAATTCTCCAAAAGGTCCACCAAGATCATCACCACAACCTTACATCTCACCTCTAGGAAGCCTGATACATAGTCCGAGTATTGACCCCACATAGCAGGAAATATAGGACTACATAGAGTACCTGGAAAGGAAGGTGAAAACAACAAAGGAAACAATAGAGAGCCTTGGAGAAGGAAGCAATTAGGTGAATAACAATTGGCCTCAAACATCTTGAAGCAGGATATCTTTGGACTAGAAACATTGAATCGACATCTTAAAAATGAAAATCAAGTCTTGAAGACACAAAGTGAGATACAGATTGCCAAGAGTGACAATCTGATCCTACATCTAAGCTTGTGGTATAAGAAAAAAACAAGAAGCTGAAGAAAGAGAACAAAATTATGCAGAGATAGATAATTAGTTTAAAGTACAAAATTCTAATGAGGAAACCTAGAAAAGAAGAAAACAGTGAAACAAGGAGATGAAAAACAAGAGGCACGAGCAAAAGACAAGGAAGAAGTGTATGAGGACATACAACATCTCCAATCCGAGGGAATGTAGCGTTTGAAGATTGTCCTACCATGACATCCTTTTTGCCTAATGATCCTCTCTTTTTCATATATATTTACCATTTAAATAAAGCCATATCTACCGGGTTTTGATGAAGGTATGAAATAGTATGTTTTCTTGTTCATATTTAATTATATACCCTATTTCTTTATTAAAGTTGCAATTGGCTACCAAATCAGTGTGTTTCCACAGCTAATCATTGTTCGCAAGGTTCTAGAGTTCCAGGTTAGCAGCAAAAGGTGCAGATGGATCCCTCATGGATACTTTTCTATCCACTTGAATCTGTTTACTAAAAGGAGCACAGGAGATTACGATCAAACTCCAAGTAAACCGCCAGATTAACGAAGAACAGAACCCGAGATTAGATGAAACCTTATCGTTTTGCTTTCGGAATAGAAAAACAACGATTTAGCAATATAAGTTTAGATAGGTTAGAGACCTTCTATAAAACTAATGGTCGCACTGTTATTTGGGTGCACGCCGAATGATATGATTATGAACAGTTTGTCAATTTCGTGAATAGAATTGGTTTTTGTGTGCAATAATTGTGTTGATTTGAAGCTTTGAAATGCTATGTGGAGGGACCCTACAAATAGTGGCAAGTTTTAATCAATTACAATCTGATTTCATTTAATTCTTCCATTGCTCTGTTTTGTGTGATAATGTTGCATAATGATCTCACCAGCGAATTGTTATTTGCATAAGAAATTTAATTTTCTTTATACCTAGCTTAGAATGTTATCTAATTTGCTTTATACTTGGTACTGCACAGTTCTTTCCTTTGCTTATTATCCAGCATAATTGAAGTGTGTTCAATTCACAATATAGATGTTTCTTGGGTTACATTGTTTGAGCAGAAATTGAATAAGTGAGAAGTCCTCTCCTAAAAAATTGAGTTCAACATTATTCCTGCATAGCTGATAGAATAGGTTTCCTTTTGCACTTAGAGAATTAGGTGTTGTAAAATAGAGATTTAAGATAAAAAATCCCAAACAATCTAACATAACTAAAACCACTCTCACATCATCTACAAACTAATTAGATAGAGATTAATTCCTAGGAAATTTAATCAACATCCCTAAGAATTACGACACTAATATAATTGACAAACACCACCCCCATCTTAAGTTTAGATCTTAAAAAATATATAATGACCTAATAAATAACTTCTAAGCACATATTTTTCACCTGTACTTCATCAGTCTATGCACCCTAGTTGACAATTTATGATTGCCAATTCAAGGACATTGAATTGACCAAACAAAATTGTTGACGAACTATTTGAGGAGGCAATACTTCAATTTTCTTAGTCGAGAAAAGATTCATGTTTTCAAGCATGCTAACATTAGGTGCATGCATACAGATTAAGGTTTTTAAACCTTATTAAATTAGGAATGCACTCTAGTTTGCTAGGTCCAGATAGATCGATCTGTTGGATATTTGTTAAATTACCAAGTGTATCAGGCATTGACTTCAATTTTGACCATCCTTTTCAGGCCAAGGCTTTCAATGACCTTAGATGACAAAATTCTTCTGGTAATGTTTCGAAATTATTCTCTCCTTTTAAATATAGGTTTTTTTTAACACAGAGAACTCTCTAATTATTAGGCACTTGTGTTCTCATTATCACTAGGGAATCATGTACTGCTTACCTACATGTGTCAGAAAGTCTTTAGCTTTTTAGACCATAGCCTTTGTCAAACATGTTTCATTGGTAGGGACTTTTTGCTTTGTAGCGTCCCTTATTTATTTATCATTCCAGCCCACAATGTCATCATTTCCGAGTTTTGCCACTGATATGCCCAATTTAATTGTAGCTCTTTTTGAAGTACATAAATGAGCCATAATACTGAAGATCGATGAGGTGCATAGTAAAATGTGTGCTAATTAACCTTTATGTGTATTTGGGTACAATGAAAATATATTAGAAAAATATACATATATAGATTCAAATGACATAACACATATAATTTAAGAAGGGTCAAGCCTTAAATAGTTTAAATTCTAAACAACATAACCAAACATAACATAAGTAACAAACATAATTAATGCACATTCCAGCTGAAACTGCACAAAACCATGGTAGCATAGCCCAAGAAGCACGTAACCAATTTCCAAGCCATTAACCACACTAGATCCCATTTCGAATAACATTGTTTATATGTATATATGTATATATATATATATGTATATCTATATATATATATATAATATATATATATATATATTAATAGATATATATATATAATATATATAATATATATATATATATAATATATATATATATATATATATAATATAATATATATATATATAATTAGAGCACATAATTATTAGGTAAAACCATGTAACAATACATGAAAATGAACATATAATAAGTTCATGAATACTTATCTTGTCAAAGAATACCAAATGATTTCATACCTTCCACGTTACACCTAGTCATATACCAAGAAATTTATAATCTTTCAACTATAGGTCACCTCAAAGCTAGGGTCTCAACTCCTTGGGTAACAACCACAACCAAACTCGAGAAAATTCCAAACAATCATATCCAGCCAAGGTACCAAACTGCAATAGACTCCAACCTACAGGCTCATGTCCCCCATTAATGTGTGACCAAGTGGTGCACCCCTTCACTACACCCAACAGTTCCTCCGCTACCCCACCACCTCCAGGGCATCTTACCCCCAAATAGGGATGGTCTCTACTTTGTGGCTCTAGGAGGTCCTGCTTCTCTCTAGTTCTCTAGGCCTCACAACAATCGACATCCTCCAACCTCCATACTAATGGCCCCCATTAGCCTATGCCTAAGTGGTCAACCCTTCACTATCGCCACAAATCCCTTGGTTTTTCCACCACCTCCAAGGTATCTTATCATCGGAAAGGGATGGGATCTGCTCTGGGGCTCCAAGAGTGTCTTGCTAAAAACCTTAACCAACTAGCTCTCACATCACTGTCAGAGCTCAATAGCTCAGAATTGCCATCTAGATTCCCAGAACATCCCTTCACATGCCAAAAATATATATCTGTATATGCATGCTTTATTTTTTCCACATGGAACATCCTAAAACTACTATGAACTTTCAATTATCTTCCATCCTAATAAAACAACTTCAATGTTGCATTTATTCCCCATGGATTTTTCTCCCCATACTCTTTTCCATGGAGTTAGTTTGCAATAAACCTTGTTTTCATTAGTAATATGTATATGTATTTACATCATGTTTAAAATATCACCCTTTTGAGCCTCATGGCCTATAAATTGATATAACCACGAGCACACCATCCCCAAAACATATATAGAACATACACACCGACATGCAAACCTTGAAAATAAACCTCGGCTCACCAGCCTAATTAATATGTCCCAACTCACTAGCCTATTAGTCCCAATATTCAGAGCCATTACATAGGCACTCCGACCTTCTATACATATTATTGTATTATTATCACATTAATCATTCAAGGGTGGAACTAGGTTTGTTACATTCCTCTCCCCCTTACAATAGCATTGTCCTTGGTGTTCCTTTGTCTTTGGAAAAAAGCACATGTTACCAGGTCACTAGTCTTCATTGTATCCACAACTTAAATCTCCTCACTCATGTCTGATAGTATTCTTCCACTTCCTTGAGATGCTTCAAGGCCTTATTTGTTCAACATACACCTACAACATTTATAATAAAAAAAATCATATTATAATCATGTCTATACAACAAATATTTTACCCATAGGAATTTCAATTCTTAATTGAAGCACATATATTCATGACACAAGAGAAGGCATGAAAATGCTTATCTGTATAAGTAATTTTCTTGTTTTCTGTAGCCTCAACTAGCCAAGGTACCCACCCCAATAGTCTCAAAGTTATGAACTCATGTCCCATTAGCCTGCGCCCAAATGGTACACCCCTTCTGTGCACCTAGTAGTCCATCAGATCCCATTACTAGACAAAGGCGTCCTCAGAATCCAATTCCACCACTAATTGTAGTTGTGATTTATGAGAATCTACTACCCTATTTATCATACATGTTGTAGCTTGTGTTGTTGGCCACATAGCTAGAACATTTTAATTCTCTAAACTCTCCTCGAAATTGCCATCAAAATCTCTTCCAGATGGAGGAAAGTCACCATACTGGTTTTCAAGGCAAAAGACTGGAGGCATGCAGTAGCCTTTGCAATGGTATTGGAACCAATGATTACAAGCCTATTACTATACTCAACAACCTTCAATTTTCTTTACAATTTCGATAATTCTTCACATATCCTTCTACAAGTTTCATTATTGAAATGGTCAGAAGCTAGAAATGGCAAGTAGTTTAAATGAGAATTAAGATTTATCCACATATCTTGTAAAATTTATAAAATTGATAAAGATCATTTTAATTTTTGATATATCAAGTTTCAAGTGCAATGTTTATTGTTTTTCTCACTTTAAATACGTTAGTAAAAAGATTTGATTTCTAGATATTTTGGTAAATTTAAAATTTAGTTTAATATATATATATATATAGTATATATATATATAATATATATATATATATAATATATATATATATATATAATATATATATATTATATAATATATAAGTTGAAAAGTTTTTAATATCAAAAGTATATACAAAGATGAAAAAATGCATGTGGTCTCATCCTGATGAGGTTTGTTGACCAATGTTATAAAAATGCAACATACAAAAAGCAAAATTCCTAGCTGAGAGGTCCATAGCCTTAGAGGCCTAACATACGAGAAAACAGAAAGAACTAGAAAGACACCAATGATCATAATCGACAGTCAGAGGTAATTGAAGCATGATTATTTGGCCCTGTTCCTAGAGGAGGAGGAGGGATATACAAACAATTTACACGATGCTCAAAGTAAGAATGCTAAGCTTCCATATTTTCAACTTTCTCCATCAACATATTTTTCCCATGAGAGACAATTACAATTATTTCCTGAACATGGCATTGGAAGTAGTAGAGTTGTTCCACTTTGGCCATAATGGCCTCATGCTCCTCCCTTTGGGATCTATAGAGAGATTCCAACTGAGAAATGACAAATTGTAGCAGCTCCGAAAGTGTCGTAGAAATCATGGGGTGCTTGGAAGGAGCACGACCCGGAATGTTTCTCCTTCCCCAAGAGGCCATGGCATGACCACGGCCTGACCCTGTGCTACTTCTGATAACACCACAATCACTCTAAGTTATTATTCTGTTACTTCTGCCCGCCATGGAGCCAACCAAGGACTTTCACCCCCCCAAGAGTTCTGTGACCCCCATGCCCAACACCACGCACTGAACTGACGCATCGTCTGGTGCTTCCACCAGTCTCATTCACTACGCCACCGTGAATGCCTTTAGAAGCAGATAATCCTTTCCCCTTTTCTTGGGCCAGGGCATGCAAGGAGCGCATGCTAGGCTTCATATTAAAGTCCAAGAAGAAGCCGAGACCCCAAAGGAAATACCTAAAATAACCCAAAGACCATCGAAATAAACCAGGTATCACACAAACATAAATAATGCATCCAAAGAAATGATTGCTAATTTATGGTGGCATTGAATGTGATCTAAGCTTCAAAATTTGCAGTGATGCTAGGACACATGTATTCCAGAATACTCAGAAATTGTTTTGGGAAATTCCACCTTGAGACAATTTTTTTAAAATAATTAATTATTTTTAATGGATGCCTAAGTCTAAACTTAGGAAATTAAAATAATTAAAGGGTATTAATAAAACTAGGTGTGAATCTTCTAGAAAAAGACGAAGATTGAGTCAATATGATCTTAGCCATTTATTAGAGTTTAATATGCGTTGTTGATTATTCAATGAGAAGATTATAAGGACTTCGATGGGAATTTGGAAATACACTAGTTAGATACTCAACTACCCAAGTAGATTGATTTTCTAATTGGATGAAGTTCAGCAAGAGGAAATCCAATCAGAGAGTGAGTTGCAGGTGAGAGAGAGAGGGTATCAACAATATTTGAGAGTGGAGGAAATGACAGGAAGACACAATGCATAAGAGGGACGTCGATCATCGACGCAGAGGCAGTGACATTGGGAAAACATAGACACTGTGCAGAGGGTGACACATTGTGGCTAGCATGAGGGCAACAGGTCCTCTCATCTATCAGAAATTCATTGTGGAGTGGAGAAATTTGTTTGTAAAATTTCTTTGAGTGATTCTTCTTCTATTTTGCTATCCATAGATTGCACATGATATTTTTTTGAAGAGTAATAAAAAAAACCCTCATCTTTTGCACCGATTTTCCCACATTAGGTTTTCTGGAGACAATTGTCCAAAAATAAATGTGTTAATGTGTTATTGTTGTGAGAGTATTTTTCTTACATTTATTTTATGCAGTAATTAATTTTTGAAGACTGCAGTGTATGTATTTCAATATTTTCCATAGACAATTACAAATAATTTGTTTCAGTAAATTAACAAATAGAAGAAATAGTATCAGTTGCTACAATAGGATTTGGAATTTCCATATTTTCAAATGTTATCAGACAATCGACATGAGGTAGGAGATATCTAGTGTAGAAGAAAAGGGAGAAGCGTAGCACTGCACAAGTAGCTGCACAAAGTCCCTAGAAGTCTGCATAGTCCTTGGGCCAGGCGGGTAAGATTTTGAGGGAAAGTTTATTCTCTGAGTTAGTTGACAAAGAACCAATCCCCAAATCAAAGTGTTGTCAGAGGTAGAGGGAGAAACTATGGTTATTTTGTAGAGAATATATCCAACTAAAACACAGTGTCTTGTAGTAGCAAGTATAGCGTTAAGGAGGAGAATAACATAGGACAACATGGATAGTTAAGATGTATTATCTTTTAGATTTGATGAAGAATTCACATGTTTTTGAAGTTCAACATCAACATGTGTTTGGCATATTGATAGCGGGGCTTTAGCTCACATGACTAGAGTACGAGAGTATTTCTCTAGCTATCAAGAAGAGTAGATGGACTTCAAGATCACTGTGGGAAACAAAACGAAGTGTACTCCAATAGGGAGAGGCAGTATAGTGTTTCAGACGGAAGTAGGAATAACATAAGAGCCACTAATGTGCTGTATGTTTCGGGGTTAGGAATGGATCTAATTTCAGTGTCCCAATTACAAGACAAGTGGTAAGATGTATAATTCATTAGAAGGAAGGTGTATGTTAAACATCTGAACTAGAAGAAGAAGAGACAAATTGGAGCTCGAAGCAATAGATTTTATAGATTGCAGTTCAAATCTCGAATGGAATTGATAGTAAGTAATCATAATGGTGAGAAGGAACTGAATGAATTGAGGCACAAGTGAAAGGAAAACTTACACCACAAAGCACTGAGGATGCTTAGAGATACTATTATAGGAGTTCCAATCCTTAGTACTAAGCATGGGGAAATATGCTAAGACAACTTTTCCCAGAAGTAACAATACAACAAGAGGCATATTTGGATTGATAAACATAGATATTTGTGGCCCGATGTCAACAAAATCTCTTAGCAGTGGCAAGTACTTTGTCACCTTTATTGATGATCACTATAGAAAAAACTGGATCTATTTATTAAATACTAAGGATGAGATCTTTGATTGGTTTATAGAGTTTAAGGCTCTTGTAGAAAACATGATAGGGACAAATATAAAGGTATCGCATTTGTATAATGGTGAAGAATATATAGATAAAAATGTCACAAATTTATGTGCAAAGGAGGGAATCAAAAGAGAGTGGACAACTCGATACAATTCACAACAAAATGGAGTAAGAGAGTGGAAGAATAGAACAATTGTCAGGGTAACAAAGGCTATGTTATATGACCAGGACTTTCCTAGATTCTTATGGGTAGAGGCATGCAACACATTGATGTATATCCAGGATAGAACTCCTCAAAAAGAATTGGGGAAGAAAACATCTGAAGGAGTCTTCACAGGGAAAAAGCTATCTCAAGATATTTGGAAGTGTGGCATATTGTCACATTCCAGAAAAGAAGCGTAGTAAGCTAGATCAAACTACAAAAAAGGGGTACCTTGTTGGGTATAGTGGTACCTCAAAAAGCATATAGAATGTAAATTCAAAGTAGTAGGAAAATTGTAGTAAGATGAGATGCAATGTTCATGGAAGATAGAGTTTTCAGAAAATATCGAGAGCTGCTAGCAAAAGATCAGTCAACGGATATTCCATTAGTCTAATAGTAGTAGGGGCAACATGAAGGAAAATAAGGAGGAAAAATATCAAGATCGAGTACAATAACTAGCACCAGTGTTTCCTTAGGAGTAGGAGATCCAGGCAGTTCTAAGCAGAAGGAATAACATGAAAAATAGGAGGATTTGATTGAGCCTCCCACCACCAGTGGTAGAACTAGCAGAGAAGTATGAAATATGATAAGGGACGCGGAGGAGTTTGTCGGATCTCCTTGAATCGACAAGAGCCAACATAGACAACCTAACAGGTACCAAGCCTTGGTTGCAGAGGTTGAAGAGCCCTCGAATTTTAAGGAAGCCATACAACACCAAGTTTGGGTGGATGCCACAGTAGAGGAGTACATTTCTATCATGATGAATGATGTCTAGGAAGTGGTACCTAGACTAGAGGATAGATCAGTTGTAGGATTAATGTGGATTTACATTATCAAGTATGTTGCAGATGGAACTATAGAGAAGTATAAGGCTAGGTTTGTGGCAAAGGGGTACACACAAAATCTAGGAATAAACTATGAAGAGGCCTCTGCTCCAATATCTAGATATGCCTCTATCATATCTATTATATCACTAACAACTCAAATGGGATGGGAGATTCACCAGATGGGTGTCAAGACAACATTCTTGAATGGGTGATAGAAGAAGAGGTGTATATAGAATAGCTCAAAGGCTTCGCGGCTCATGAAAATTAAAGAAAGCCCTATATGGGCTCAAGGAGACACCTAGAGCATGGTATGGTCAGAATGATAGTTACTTGCAACAGTTGGGATTCATCAAGAGTGATGTTGATCCCAATCTCTACTATCTAATGGTGGATAATGAGCCACTTATTCTGGTATGATATGTAGATGAATTATTTCTAACAGGGTCATCTAAGCTCATAAAGGACTGTAAGAAGAATCTTGAAGCAGAATTTGACATGAAGGATATGGGGATGATGCATTACTTTCTAGGGTTGGAAGTTTGGCAGAGGAATGGGGAGATACGTTAGAAAATTATATATTACAGAGCAATGGAACACATAAAATATATTGCAGAAATATAAACACAGAAAACACATAAAACAAGAGAGACATAGATATACGTGGTTCATCCAATTTGGGCTACATCCATGGAGAAACAACCGATCCTTCCTTTTATATTATCCAACAAAATGAAAATATGCAACCGATAGCAGATCTACTGTAATTCTTTCTTCTCTCTTGCACAATCCCCTCTCTCTTTCTCGCTCAGAATACATATCTACATAGACACAATACAGTTCCCTCATATATAGCGAGGGTTTTCCTTTTAGGGAAAAAACCCTAAGTTAAACATAACTTCTACTATTAGTTCTCCACCTAATGAACGACTGAGATTGACTATGAAATTACAACATTTTACAAGGCAATTTTACATCTATTTTAAGCTTTGGGGGCATTGCCCCCGATTCCCCGCCCCGGGGGCGAGGAGGGGTGCTTCAAATAATCGTCGTGACCCCCCTTAGATCCCCCTGGAAGCATACATTTTATGGACGGCGTTGTTGCCACATTACGAACTAGGGTCCAATGCGGCAATACCTTTGAATACAGAAGATAATTAGGCTCCACACCCAACAAGATCTTCCTTTGGAAAGGAAGATATGCTAAAGATATTCTGAAGTGATTGAGAATGCAGGCTTGTTGGCCCATGGCTATGCCTATGATCACCAACTGGAATAAAATAGATGCATGAGGATACAAGGAAGTGGACCCCACCTTGTATAGACAACTCATTGGGCCACTCATGTATTTGGTCAATACTAGGCCAAAAATTTGTTTTGTTGTCAACACCCTTAGCTAGTTCATGGTGGAACTAAAAAGGGTACATTGGGTAGTAGCTAGGCACATTCTTAGACATGTGCGTGGAACAATCAGATATGGGTCGAAATATACCCAAGGAGATGACACCAGATTGAGTGGATTCATAGATGTAGATTGGGTAGGTAATTCAATAGACCAGAAAAGTACCTCTAGGTATTGGTTCAACATTGGATCGAGAATGATCTGTTGGTGCAGCAAGAAGAAAAATTCAGTAGCTCTGATCTTAACAGAAGAAGAATATATGGGGGCTAGTGCAAATACGTGTGAAGCTATATGGCTTAGAAAAATTATTGTGAGTTTGTTCCGGAAAAGGATGGGAGTCACCAGTGTTTACTGTGATAATTAGAGTTATATCAAACTCTCCGAGAATCTAGTATTTCATGATTGGTCGAAACACATTGATATCTGATGTAACTTTATCAAAGATTGTGTTTAGCGTGGGGAAGTACAACTGCAGTACATCCCCACAAGAGATCAGGTAGCAGACATAATCACAAAGGCTCTAGGAATAACTAAATTCATCCAATTTAGGGAGAAGATGGGTATGGTAGAGAACCCATTTCAATAGTAGAAACAAATGGTTTCTCAGTTGTAGCAACAATAGATGAGAGGGAGTTGTAGTGCAGATGTAGTAGTTAGCAGCAGTAGGCAGGGAAAACAATGATGCATATGCAACATTTGCATAGTAGTTGGTGGAAAATAATGTCAGACATTAGCAACACATAGGGAGATGATACAAAGTTAGGGTGATTTTTCAACAGGTTTCATTACTAGAGCACATTCCTCACTAATAGGGAGTGTTGATCTCTGGTAGCATCAGATGTTCGCTATGCTTTACAATTTGCAGGGAAGCTAGGAAACATGTTTTCCAGACTACCTAGAAATCATTTTGGGAAATGCCACATGAAGACATTTTTATTAAAATAATTAATTATTTTTAATGGATACCAAAGTCTACACTTAGGAAATTAAAATAATTAAAGGGTATTAATAAAACTAGGTGTGAATCTTCTAGAAAAAGATGGAGATCGAATCAATATGATTTGAGCCATTGATTAAAATTTAATTTGGGTTGTTGATTATTGAACGAGAATATTATAAGAAGAACTTCGATGGGAATTTGGAAATATGCAACGAAGATACTCCACTGCCCAAGTAGATCGATTTTCTCATTCACTGAAGTTCGAAAAGAGCAAATCAAATCAAAGGGTGAGTTGCAGGTGAGAGAGAGAGGGTACGAAAAATAGTTGAGATTTGAAGAAATAGCAGGAAGAGTCAGCACAAAAGAGGGACGCATATCACCCACATAGAGGCAGTGATGCAGGGACAACGTAGTCACTATGCAGAGGGTGACATTGTGTGGCTAGAGTGAGGGCAACAGGTCCTCTAGGTGTTAGAAATTCACTGTGGAGTGGAGAAATTTGTTTGTAAAAATTATTTGAGTGATTCTTCTTCTATTCTGCTATCTATAGATTGTACATGTTATTTTTCTGAAGAATAATAAAAGAAACCCTCATCTGTTGCACCGATTTTCCCACATTGGGTTTTTCCATGGAAAATTGTCCAAAAATAACTGTGTTAGTGTGTTATCATTGTGCTAGTATTTTCCTTACATTTATTTTCTGTAGTAATTAATTTGTTAAGACTGTAATGCATGCATTTCAATATTTTCCATAGACAACTGTAAATAATTTGTTTCAATAAATTAACAAATAGAAGAAATATTATCAGTTGCTGGAGTAGGATTTCGAATTTCCATATTTTCACAACGACCACCCTCCACTAGAGGCCAAGAAATCCACATTGCAGACAGAGAAAGAAAGGGAATTCTACACAAAAAATCATTCCATAGGAAATTCATGACTAGACAAATACCAAACTAGGAAAGAACAGGCAAAATAATTTGCAACTGGAAAGGCCAGATGGTGACATGAAAACTACACACAAGAGAAAATAGAAAATCGAGCTCCCAGAATCCAAGCCAA
This sequence comes from Pinus taeda, assembly GCA_000404065.3. Lineage (NCBI taxonomy): Eukaryota > Viridiplantae > Streptophyta > Pinopsida > Pinales > Pinaceae > Pinus > Pinus taeda. Next base: position 176,422 of record APFE030966446.1, read on the forward strand.
CGTCGAAGCCACAGGAAAATTCCAAAATTAGGACTTTTATTAGACCCTAGATGGGAAGAACCAAGGGATGTCAATTCTTGGAAACCAGCACCACCCACCACCAATTCAGCCACCCAAATGAAAATAGCACCACCAAAAGTCTAGGAGCCAATTAAACAAGCGAGGTGCATTGAATACAGACGACAAAAGAGACACCAACCATACAACCAAGGCAAGAAACCAAGTAAATGCAATGTGACTAGACCAAAAACAAGACAAAACCTCAAGCAACATGCCCTCTGACTTAGGAAGGAGAGGGAAAGTTTTGTCAATTGCAAGAAGGAAAGAGATATTACCGAATTAAGCCCAAAAGAGGTGTGATATATGGACAACCACCAACCTAGCCCAACAAATTGGAGAAATAACAGCACATGGAGTGCACATCCCTCAGAGAGCCAGAGAAAAACCGGAAGATTACATACACCATGAAATTTAACCAAAATAAGAGTTAGCACCATTGAAACCTGAAACAATACAAATTTTTTGCACATATATGAAGGATAACGTTTCACATAGACGAGCATAGATTCATTAGTTATTGGATGGAGGAGATGTTGGCATGTCCTCCCCTTATTTAACCAAGAGCCAATTGTCATTCTTCACGTGATGAGTGATTTCCGTAGTCTGACACCCACATTAGGGAAGCCTTGTCTCTAGAGATGAATTGGATGAATTCTTGTAACTTCGGTGAATTCAAGGGAAGAGACCATTCAGAGAGGAGGTCCTCATCATTGTGGTTGATGCCTATTACCCACCACATTGTGGGTGATATTTCCTGGAGAAAATTGTCTCCATGATGAGCCTCAACTAGCAGTTAGTGACCCCTTGATGCCTCCTACTAGCTCATTGTGCCATTTCTCTGCCAATTTAGTTAGCCATGTGGTCCCTCACCCACATGTATTGATCGTATGTTTGAAGGTGGGATTCCCGAATCTAAAGGTATGTATTTTCACTTGGTAATTCAGTATTGGGTTTACTTATCATGGATACTACTAGGTATGGATTGATGGGGGTATTTGGTGGAAAGAATGGGCTTAGTTTATGCTCCTATCCCCTCGATCTATTTTGGTTGTTACCTTTGGATCTTAGTCCCATGGGATTTCCTTTATTGACCATTTGGTTCTAGGGTGGTACTACTTGGGAAACCATGACTTTTGGTGTGTGGTCTCACTCCTTTATCTACACATATTACTCACTATACCCTATTCATGTTTTCTCCCATTTGGGTTCACATTCCCATTTTGGGTCCACATAGGGCTAGCCTCCCTATCCCCTTGCCCCCACCTTGGGTCAGGCCTAGAATGATGCCTTGAAGGTTGAAGCAATTAAAAGAAAAAGTGAAAAGCATAAATGGCCACATTCAACAGGAAATTGTACCACAAAATGAAAAAGATGGCCAAGACAAAAATAATTAGCACGTGGGAAAAAGTCATTACATGAGCTCTACCCTAATCATTGGTCATCGCCCTGGTTCCATAGGCCCTATATGAGCCTCCTTTATGATTCAAGAACCCGTGATTGTCCAAACCCCTGGAGGGAAATGAACCACCCTACCTAAAAGGAGGTAATCACTGCTATATATTACACATCATGCTCTTGTCCTTTGAGCCCCAAGTAGTTAATTAAATAAATTTAATAAAGGAAAAAGGTATATGAATAAGGGTGGAAAAATCAAAGTTGGGGCACCTCATGTACCACGATTTCTCCCTCCTGTAAATTACATACCCAGGTGTGAGATTCCCCTTATCTAGCTACTCCTATGGCCCACTATGTGGCCCAATATTTCTCCTCTCATTCCCTTTTCAATTCCACTTATTTGTCACTTTCCACCCCCATTAGAGGGATGTACCATGGACATACTATCCCCTTTAAGGGTTGAATTCACCTAATAAGGTACATGGCTAACCCCCTTTGGAGCTTGGAGACACTTGCACATGTCAAAGCCAAATATGGAAGGGAATTTCATTATGAAGTGCCTGCATTATTATCCATGATTTTTTATCTTTTTACTCGATTATTTTAATCATTGGTTGTACTGGAAGCCTAGGGGACACATTGGATCTTATGTAGGATTACAGGTGGTTTCCATTTGGGTTTAGTTTCCCTATGTAAAATCCTAACCCCCAGAGGTCTACGTTGGCACATGTAGGGTGTGCATATAGAGCCATGGGCCTCCACAAGAATAGACAACACTCCACCAATCTTCATGGATGCTCAAATATTACTAGCGATCCACTTTTGGGATGATGATGATATGCTTGGTACATTATGCCCAACAAGCCCCCACAGGAGTCCCACACTCTTGGAAGTGGTCCAAGTACTTGCACGATGTCATGGTATCATTCATTCCACCACTTGGACCCTTGCAAAGGATCTCTGATTCATATGGAGACCCATGGGGTCATCTATATGCCCTCATACCCAATGGGAGCTCCACAGGTCTACTACTTGGAGAAAAAGGGGCTACCCCCTTGGCCATCATATTTCGAGGAATTTATTCCTCAATATGGAACTACAAGATATTATTAAGCCTTTAGAGGGCCCTACGACATGCACATACCATTATTTGGCCCCGTGTGAGGCTTGTTTTTACGCTTATAAGCTACTTTGGTGGGCTTGTCACCAATAGGGGTTTTATTTGCACATTATTTTATCATTAGGGGCTAATGTAGGCCCATAGGCTAATTCAACCTCCTTAGGAGGCTATAGATTGATGTTATATATATTCATTTGTATCATCACTTGACTTGGTATCTCTCTAATAATATACAATTTTCACACTTTTTCCTTGGTGGATATTTTTGGATATGGAGGAATTTTGATGTATGGATTTGGGATATTTCTCTTCTATTGAAGCTTTGTTGAGGGAACAAAAGGCTGGATGGATATACTCAATAATGTTGTAAGTAAATTTTGATGCTATTATTCTTGTTTCTGTATACTAATAAAATTAGGTCTAGTTGTTGCATTATCGAAATATGGGATCAAACATGTTTTAGCTAATTTAATGTATGGTCCAATGTTATAAGAATGAAATGTCCTAGAGATTTATTTATCTTGAGAAGCTTGTATAATTTTATTTGAAGTATAAATGCTTGAAGGTAACTTTTATTTTCCTTCTCTGAACATTAGATGAAGTTGACTTTCTGAGCCTCCTTGATCAAGAAACCAAGTTCTTACTGATCATTATCCTTAACTCCATATCCCCAAGTGAACTAGGGACTGATCCCTCAAAAAAGGGTAATCATTTCAACCCTCGTTTAATCATTTTCCCCTTTTTCCCCATGTCTAGCCCCATTACATCATGTAGGGCATCAATTTCCCAAGAATTGACCCAAGGAAAAATTCGATCTCCTATAAGCTACTACGCTGGTGGATCCCCTCCCTCTACTCCAAATTTGAGGCAATTCTAAGGATGGAATATTTTGGAATATCAATCCCTAGCTCTAGGATCGAATTGTGCCTAGGCATCGCCAAGGCTAGACCTCAATATGATCAATTCAACCTTTTCAAGAAAGTGCTCTTGTTTGGTCCTTTGCCCTCACCTTGTCTAGGATAGGAACACCATTCCATCCCCAAACCTAGGTTGGGTCCACTTTGTCCCATGTGGTCCCACTTCTCAATAAAGACTATTTGTCAAGCACCATTTGGGAATCCAAGTTTCCCTAAGGATTATAGGGATTGAGAAACTTGTTCATAAGCCTATCCTTTCTCCCTCAACCCTCCAATCCTTGCCCCTTATCCTTGATGGACCAAGTCCCTTGCTTAAAGAGAAAGAAAGCTCCATTCTTCACTCCATCCTTGGGAATGGCTTTCAGGGTCACTTCTCACCTATCCACTAATAGATACTTTACAAGTGAATCCCTACATTACTTGGAATCCTCCCATTGGTGAAAGTCTGTAAAGAGCAGGGAGACTTAGCTGTGGTGGTAATGGGCCAAGTCTCCACCATTGCCCTTAACCTACTAGTTGTTCTCTTAGGAACCCCTTTAGGTCCCCTACTTGTTTGAGTGGTAACACCACCCTAGTTGGATAACTTATCAGCAACTTGATTCCCTTTCCATCTAACATGCTCTGTGATTACATAATTGAAGGAGGGAAAACAAGGCTATATTTTTTCACAGATATATTCTAGTCTCCCACTCTTAACCACCTTATCAAGAGGAGAACCATTAATCATTTTTTTAATAATAGAGATTAACTTAGGTCCCCTAATACCTGGAGGTTTGTAAGACCCATTTCTAACACAATATTGAGACCCTTTTCTAAATCCAAAAGCTCTGCAACATTATTGGTAGTGGTGCCACATGCTGTAATAAATACTTTGAGAATCTTCCCTTCCTCGTCCCATATTAGTCCACCAAGACCTGTAGGATCGAGATTACCCTTGGAGGATCCATCAAAGTTCAATATGACGAAGCCCTGAGGGGGTCTGAGAAAATTTTATGTCAAAGATATCTTCACCGCTCGCTGCCAAGAAAGAGTCTGTGAGGAAGGAGAGGGGAGGAGATCTAGGTCTTGAAGAATATGGGTATCTCTTCCATCCACATTCCAATTGTCATCCTCCTAGTGTTCCAAAAGGATGGTATCTTTGATGTTGCACTTAGTGGTTGCCTAGATGTGATTAATTCGTATAGGATCAGAGTGGAAGACAAATTTATTCCTAGATTTCCAAAGGTTCCAAAAAGTGAAAACTTTGGATAAGCGCCATGCTCTATTGACAATTGGATTTTTGAACGATCTTTCAAGTTTTTCACTGGACGATCTTGGGCTCCAAACATATTTTCCACTTATGTCTAGAGCTTGTCAACCACCAGACATGAGTTCAAAAGGTGATCTATTGTATGCTCCTCATTTAAACAAAGGGGACACCGTGATGGACATTCGAAGCCCTTTTTTTATTTATTTTGTCCCATGTTAGGAGTTTTCCATGACCAATTAGCCAGAGAAAAAAGGCTATGCCCGACTACCAAATTTTCGTCTAGAGAGGGTTTGGATCGAGAGTCTCATTAGTGGATAGGATAGAATGTGCTTCCTTTACAAAAAACATCGGTTGGATAGGTGTCCCCATTGGAGTTTGTTTGTATCTTCACTTGACAAGATGCGGCATTGTTGAAGAAGATTAATCAACTCATCCCAAGGGAGGGGTGGGCCGTGGTTGAGTCAATGATCCTGCATCTTCCATTCTCTCCATTTAGAGGGAGGGTTGGAAGTAATCCATAAGTCCTTAATGTCCACCACCCCTAAATGTGACGAAAAGGTTTCGAGGTACTTGATATTTTCATGTTGTGCCAACTTGGGATGTTGCATACATGATTCTTCCCAAAATTTGGCTTTATGTTCGTTCTGTATATTCCAAATATGTGCTTTTGAATTAAGTGTCTTCTTTCTCTGGCTAAGGTCCAGATAAAGGAACTAGTGGGCAAGGTATGGAGGTCTTATAGAGGATCCAAGATGCAGTTCTGACCATACTTGTGTGTCCATAGTGTTTTCCATGTTTCTTTTCCTCCTTAGAGCTATTTCCACCAAATCTTGGCACCTAAAGTCCTTGATAAAGTCTCTGGATCTTTTAGCCCTAGACCCCCATGAATTTTAGGCTTGCAAAGCTTGTGAAAAGAAACCAAAGATAATTTCCTACCAATTTGGGAACCTAACCATAGGAACTTACGAGACATGGCGACAAGATATTTGTAGACACTTTGGGGCTAGAAGATTTGAGAGTTGATAAAAAGGGAGATCTTTCAGCACATATTTCAAAAGAGTGAGTATACCAATTGAGTTCAAAACCCTAAAAGTATAGCTAGATATTTTGAGGTCCAAGCATTCGAGAATATATTTCCAACAATATGTTCTCAGCAAATTCAGAACCAAAGGGATCCCTAAATAAGTGTTAGGCAAAGAGCTAATTCAGAAGCCTAGGGACCTTACCGAGTGATTCTGAATCCCCATGTTAGTGTTGAAGAAACATATATCTATTTTTCCCCATTTACAACCATTCGTAAGGCTTGTTGGAAAGTTTCCACGATGGAACTGAGTTGAAAATATTCACATAAAGTATGTTTACTGAAGAGCAGGTTGATATCCACAAATTGCTGATGCGAAACTCAGGGGGCTTCCAGAGAAATGTGAAACCCTTGAATGAGGTCATGGATGGAGGTAGATTTGATTAATCTTACCAGGCCTTCTACTTCAATGATGTATAAGAAAGGGGAGAGGGGATCCCCTTGCCTCAGGCCCCTCAACCCTCTTAAAATATGAGAGGGTGAACGATTGCCAATGATAGACTATAAGGGTGTTTCAATCATATATTTAACCCAAGTGATCTATGAGTGAGAGAAACCAAAAGAATCAAGAACAAAAAGGATATAATTCCATCTTATGTAATAATTTTTTTTAACATGTTTAGTTTGATGAGAATACCTGGAGATTTAGATGATTTTAGAGAGTGCACCATTTTGTGAGTTTTGATAATGTCATCCATTATTTTCTGCCTTCTATGAACCCTATTTGCTCTAGACTGATGTATATTTCATTAGGGGTTTGATCCAGTGGACCATAATGCTTGAGATTATCTTATATATAACATTTCAAAGTGCAATGGGTCTAATGCCATTTTGATCCACCGTCGCTCCTTTTTTTGTGATGAACGTTAGAAAGGTGGCATTTAAGCATGACCAGATTCCTTAAGATTGATGAGATTCCTTCACTAATGCATGGATCTCAGGAGCCATGAAGGGCCAACAAGATTTAAATAAATCCATAGTGAAGCCATCCGACCCTGAGGCCTTACTGGATGGGAGGTCACAAATCACTTCATCTACCTTCATAAAGATAATTCTTTCATTAAGGCATCATTTTTCTCTTGATATACAACTTGAGGGATTCATTATCTAATCTTAGAGATGGATTCCCTTCTATCTTCTTGGGGTTCTTAAAGTATGGTTTGAAGGTGATTAATTAACTCTTCTTTTATATCCTCGTGATGGACTAGCCTCTGACCATTCTGACCATTGAGGGAAAAAATTATGTTCACCTGCCTATGTTTGAACATAATACGGTGGAAAAACTTTGTGTTTCACTCCCTTATTTGAGCCATTGAACTCTTGATTTTTGTTTCTAGAAAATCTTTTCCTGCTTCCTTCTTTGTTATAAGGCATATAGGACCCACCCCTCCTCGACCTCCAGCTCCTCAGTCCTACCTTCTAGAATGATTCTTTGTTGGATTTCTTTCATTTCACCCTCCAAAGCCCATTTTTGTTTATGGATCTTGCCAAAGTCAGATATGTTCCATTATTTAATTCATGTTTTTAGATCCTTTAGTTTGAGTTGGAAGGTTTCCATGAGATTACGCCTAGAGACCAAGGTCTCCCACCACCATCCTTCAATATTTCAGATGAAGTCAGGTATTTTTAGCCAAAATGATTCAAATTAGAAGGGCTTATTCCTTCGAGCTATTCTTAGATCAATTTCTAGTCGAATGGGCTAGTGATCAGATCCTAAATAGGGGAGAATATAGGCATGGAAATAAGATATTTCTAATGAATATTATCATATAGGAGAAAATGATATAGTTTTGAGGCAATTTGATGCTTACCTCCTTGCCGATTGTTCCATGTGAAAATACCATTGTTGAAATCAATGTACTCCATGTCTAGATCTTGACTTGTTTCTTGGAAGGCTCTAGAAATGGGGTATATTCTTCAAACACCTCCATTATTTTCAATCATATCCTTAATCATATTGAAGTACCCTGCAAGGATCCATTTATCAGTGGCCATAATACATTTTAGTTTTAGCAGACTAGAAAGGAAGCTATCATTCTCTCCAGGGATTGTCGGGTCATAGATCCTTGTTAACCAAACTTGAACTGTGGAGCCAATGCATTCAAATTGATGGAAAGGATATGAGCGAAGGCTATCTAGGACCTGAAAGTTATGGATCTAGTATCCCATAGAAACCCTATCCTGCCATCCATTCCCCTAGAATCAAGAATCATGTAGTATGTTGTTAGCTAGCAGCGACGCACAATTTCCTCTAACTTCTATTATGTTACTTTAGTTTCCTGAAGAACTATCATATTCAACTTTTCTTGATGAATGTGTTGGAAATAATACTAAGAGGGGGGGGGGGGGGGGAACTAGTATTATCAAATTCTTTTCAATATTCCTTCTAGATTTATAATTTAATTTATTCTTCAGATGTTGACCATTAATTTGAATGTTAGTAACATATAATAATGAACATGAACAAGAAAAACAGACAGTCACACCAAAGAACACCAGATATAAGGTGGAAACCCAATGTGGGTGAAAACCACCTGCTGCAATGTGTCTCTATCTTCTTTCAATTAGAAACTTCTTTTACAATGATTCTGTACTGGTGCAATCCTTTACCAGTACGCAGGCTGCAACCTGCAGAGAGCTACAACCCTCTCTCGTTTTCCAGTCTCTCCTAGAAGGGAGATACAACCCCCTTAGCTCTTGTACTATCTGAGTTACTAGTACGTAGGTGTTGACCTACTTTTGTTCTTCCAAGGACCACGTTTCATTAATTTTCAGACTAGATCCATGAACATCAAATAATCATCAAGTATACGTGAATCAACTAATCTCCTTTTACTATCAACTAATGAATCAGCCAATAGCCTCTCAGAATGTAGTAACCAGAAAAGAAATACCAGTAATCTAAACCCAGAACACTACAGCAATAGACAAAAGGCAGCTAATAAATATTTCAAGAAAAGTCCGCAACTTCACCAATAGAAACCTACGAATATCCGCAGTTCTTCTGTGTCTAGACTACACAGCTCCGCACCTGCACTATCTACCTGACAGCGCACCTCTGCACCTACGCCTTTTGCTGCTCTACGTACCTCTGCACTTGATCCATCTACTGGGCTGTGTACCTCTGCACCTATGCTGTGGATCGCCTGCGGACCTCCGAATAGAGCCAAATTATCAGTCCTCCAATGTGCTACAGACTGTCAGATTCACATATCTGATCATCCGCCAAAGAGATCACGACCTATCAATAGATTCACCTTACAATTTATAGTTTTCACCTTGATTTAGATCTAGCTTTTCAAACCGATCACCCAAAATTTTAGATCTTAAGATATTCAATTTTCACAAGTGTCTAGCCAAATGATCTCCTTTCCTTTTTATAGGCAAGCCCTTAGTCAAACCATGGATCAAAACCATAGAAAACCAATACAAGGGACCCAAAACTGGGGTTCAATAATTTAGATGCTATACCACGGACCAAAACCATAGGACCATGTACTTCGGACTAAATACCATGGATCAATCATAAAATTTCCCACGTGCGCATGCTTCTCTGCATTGAAGTGAGTGAATTTGATGCCTACACCTTTTGTTCGAAGTACCTATGGGTATGTCCACACATCTTGTTTGGGGCACTTGCGGGTCTGCAGCTTTTGTTAAGCGCACCTCCGGGTATCTCATTTTCTATCATTTTGAGAGCCTGAATAGTGATTTGCCACTTGAGTGAGTTTCCATCAAGGACAACACCTGTGCCATAGCGCCAAAACTGAATCATAATGCCAACAATCTCCCCCTTTGGACTTGATGGCAACCCCAAGATCCTCAAAGACATTCTCCCCCTTTGTCATCAAGGGCAAAGGGTTATGCTCCCCCTGAGAACATGCTGAAAACTCTGCTTTGCCATGCTGATCATGCTCCCCCTGACTGTAGGCTAGATTTGCAAAAGAAATTTTCTTCAAGAAGAACTGTAATCCACCATACACCATAAATAAACTTGACAAAAGAGATATAAGACATAGAGACAAAACATTAGCAGCGATATTTAGATCAGCATCCATGTTCTCCTTCTGTACTTTCTCCAAGATCATCTACAATAATGCCAACAATGTATTATTAGAAGAATATAGGCTCCCCTTGAACCTGTGCCAGATGGTCTTTGACCAATCCAAAAACCAACGAATGTATGCGTATACCCCATATGGAACTCGCATACAACCAACAATCTCTGAAACAGATAAGATTCAACAATAAGATGAAGCATCAACTACCCCCAACTTTTGCCTGAGGTATTCAAAGGTCTCCCTGGGCAGTGGTTTGGTGAGTATATCAGCAACTTGTTCCTTAGAAGGAACATACTCCAACTTGACCTTTTGTT
>APFE030966446.1:214261-260441 GCA_000404065.3 Pinus taeda
ACCTTTAGCGGGGAAATTTGGGCGACTGTATTGGGCTGCTAATGCACATTCCACCTTACGAGCTACCTTGCAAGCCTCCATCCATGTGGGAGGGTGGTGAAGTAGCGCTTGGGCTCTGATGGCTTCTTTAAGACCGCTGATAAAACATTCAGTGTAGAACTCATCTGTGAGACCCTTAGTGCGGAAAGCTAAGCGTTCAAAAGCATTAATATATTCCTCTACTGTACCAGTCTGTCTGACCTTAGTGAGACGACCTAAATAAGAGTCTTCTTGTTCAAAGCGATCTCGAAGAGCTTTGGTAAATTGGGTCCAAGTCCTAAAATATCCATTGGAGCGCTGATGCCATTCCCACCATTACCACCGTTCATTGTCGAAGTACATGCTCCCCAACGCAAGCTTAGTCGCATCATCTAGGATCTGATTCAATTTGAAATACTGGTCCATTTGTGCTAGCCATGCTGCTGGGTGAGAATTGTCAAATTTATGCATATCCAACTTAGGAGGTCGCTGATTGGGTGGTGGATGGGTGTGCTAGACGTGAGGCGAGTGGCTAGATTCACCGTAAATGCCTTCATAGCCATTATACCCCTCCTCGTGGGCTTGCTCCTTGCCGTTTGACATAAAATCCTCCTTGCCTTTTCCTTGCAATTTCTCTAGCTGGAGACTCATTCCTGTAAGTAGGTTGTTCATGTTATCCAGATTTATTTTGTCCAGCTGAGTGTGGATTTTGTTCACCATTTCTTCCAGTTTGTCCATCCTTTCATTGGCCATCGCTTGAGCTCTAGTTGCTACCATACACCGTCGTGATGAAAAATTGGGACCGCCAAAAAATTTTTGCCCAATTAATTGAATGGTACCACCATGCTCAACTTGTCGTCCTGATTTTAATGGGCTATATCACCAATAAGCGTCCCGATTTTTTTACTCTTAACGGAGTTTTACTCCTTGATCAATACTGCAGTCGCCAAATCCTCAAAATGTCAATGCGGCCAAAAGTCCTGCGACAATTATACCCTGGTATAGGAACCCTACACAACGCTTCTAGTCTGCTGGATCTGAGAGAACTGGCTGGTTGGGACCAATGTCTGCTGTTGCTGCACTCCTTTGCTCAAGCGGATCTGGAAGAGATGATGCTTAAAAAGAAAAGGAACTAGGGTCTTGAGGAGTGTCAGGTGCTACAGATCACAATATACATAAGGGTCTGGCAGTAGTACTCAGCCCAATGTTTCAGGGCTTTAACTAAGGAGGGTCGACCGTACCCTTAACCGTACCACTCGACTACCCTATCGTATGGGCGAGTAATCTCTCCGAGTGCTGTTCTCAGTGTACTGTAGCCGCAAGACGGTCGCTGGTTTATCTATGGCAAGGTTTTCAGGGAGCCTATGGGGCTTCCGATATACCCAGAGGGTACGTGGAAGACAGTTCGTGCGCGGTTCTGTCTAATGCGCTACTACTTGAAGGGGTACCCATAGGGGTTACAAGGGAGTCCAACAGACGTGACCACCTTTTGTATTTCCTGCGTGCATGCCTCCCCAAATCCGCAGATTTATGTGCTCAACGACAGATCCCATGGTTTAAAGATGCCGGAACACGTCTCGAGCTAAAAAAAAATTTGCTACTAAATGGAGATCCCACCGGCCCTGGAAAGAGCTCTGATACCACTTGTTATGCTTCTTAACCTGCAAAAGATACCCAAATACAGAATATGCGAAGAAAAGAGACCGAGAACACAGAATGGCAAAGACTTTATTATTCAGAGAGAAATGTTCACTTGCCTCTTCGAGGGGGCAACCTCCAATAGAGCAGAGCTCGATTACAAAAATAAGACACGATGCTCCTCGCAGGGAGTTACTATCCTTTATATATGACTCCTCAAGTAATACCACGGGTCAATACCGCTTATTACTAATACCATCTATCTTAATACTACGGCCCATTTGCAACTAACTGTGGTTCCTTTATTAATTGCGGATTAACCACTTACAATTATTAATATGGGCTTTATTGACTCTTAACTATGACGTGGTCCCATTACATAGATAAGGGGGTTAGGGTGGGACCCAAACAAAACACTCTAAATTTTGTTATCATCTAGATGAAAAACTAAGTTTCTTCTTAATCCAATACAAGGAAGTACCTTCACTAAGGGTACCACATCATTAAAGATTCCCAATTTTTTAAAAATAAAACTCAAAGTATCATGCTCAAATCATCTTAACACCATTGTCCAAGAATTGAAATTATGAGTTTCAGCGAAAGAGAAGGATAAATGAGTAAATATTAGTATGCAATTAAATTTAACACCACATACATGGCCTTGTTTCCCACAGGTGTCCATAACCTCGACAGGGATGTCTTTTATCCCAGCAAAATTCCTTTGTCCCATTTACTAGATATAGATTCAGAGTTAGCTTACTTGAATTTTAGATGAAGGCCGTTGTCCTAGCTTGGTAGCTAGCTAATGGCAGTGCCACTCAAAATAAGTAATATGGATGAATAGGCTGAGTCATGATGAGACCTCCTATCTTCCAGCTTTTTAGCCAAAATCCATTACTCTGGCTTTGTGACCAACAACAGTAATGTCATGCATGTTAGGTCTTGTGATCGTGGTAGGTTGTCTTATCACGAGACCTCCTATCCTCCCCTAAATATTTGGAAAATTATGATTGTAATTAAATTTGGATGATACTTAATAAGGGGGGAGGCAGATCTACTTCTTAAGAGTATGGGATGGCGTGAAAAGTTTTTAATGACTAATCATTACTAGCTAGTTCCTCTACCCTAAAGATTTATTAAAAATATCATAGATAATGACTGAAAGATTGTTTAATTTAATTATGCTAGTGTTCTCATGAATAGCTTATTATGATCTTTACAAGAGTGGTCCACCATAGGGGGCTCTCCAATAGTACCTTCTAAGGGAAACTGAAAATATATATCTTAGATCGCAACTTCATTAGAGTGGTTAATCATGGTTACTTTTGAAAAATCATGCGGTATTAGAATGAATCATACTCAACAAGATTTGTCACAGATGTGTGTGTTAAGAAACAATGTGGATCAAAATCAGTTTTGGTGGCTATGCTTTGGAAGTCAAAAGCCTAATTGCATTGTTGTAACAACTTTATTCATGGAATTTCTTTGTTCTTCTACCTTACTTTACCTTAATAAGTGGAAGACTCCCTTGTAAGTATAGGACAACTTCCAGTGAAACCAAGTGTGTAACAATAGGATAATAATATTCATGTTCAAATTTAGAAATTATATGCGAGAAAATACCAAAACATGAGGTACTAGCTGCATTAATTGATGTGATGCTACAAATTGTTGAATGATAAGGGAGGGATGAATACTTACAGTCATCTAAAACCAATATGCTATGGGATCCATATACTCTTGGTCATTTGATTCATGAGAAACATCTGGTGCATCATCATAATCCTCCAATTTTCTTTGGTCATCCTCTAAAGTGTAGTCTGGATCAGGTTGGTGTTCTTCAATTTCTACTTCTAATGGCTTCTCCTCATCAAGCATGATCCATAGCTTCTCGGTCTCCCTAGGAATATCTTATGGTTCTTCATGAGCCTCTTCTTCCAAAGGAATAGAACTCTCTTTGATTGATGCCAAAATGTGTTCTTTTTGTGAAGCAGAGACCGCATCTTCTACCAGAATTTGAGATATTTACTTGAATATCGTCACACTTCTTGGCATTTTCCTGTAGGCTCAAGAGTCTTTTTAGCACCTATATTAAGAGTGGGAGGTTCTTTTGGAACTTTGAAAATAGAAACACACTTAAATAAAAAAAATCAATTGCAGTTAAAGGAACACCCCAGTAGGAAAATCACACTTGCAGAAATTAAACAAGCTCAATTGCAGAAAAGAAAGAAAACACTTTGCAATAAAAGAAGTTACTCATAGAAAAACTCAATTGTAGTAAATCAAGCATCACACTTTGCATAAAGAAAAATTAGTCACAAAAATTAAATTGCAGTAAAAGAAACAAATCAGGCATCACACTTTACAGTAAAGGAAATCACTCATTTGCATAAAGGAAAACCTGGCTTGTGAGTTCTCTGGGAATGTCATCCAGTATGCTTCAAAAAGCAAGGCGAATCTCATTAATGTAGAAATTCAATTGCGAAGGAAAGGGAAAAGCATGACAAATCATTGAGGCCTTATCATACAATGCCTCCCCGACAACGACGCCAAAATGTCGGGTGATATAAATGCAAGATTTAAACATATATTTAATTTTGCAATCCGGGTATGTAAACTTAGAGGCATAGCATAATATATGATAGAATATGACCTCGGGCATCTGTCAAATAAAAACTAAGCTCTTGCAATAAATTCAAAAGGCATCATCTAGGAAAAGGAACAAGACTTTTCGAAAGTAAAGTAAACACACTCCAGAAATCTACTTCTAGCTCCTCTTTTGGATTGAGTTGACTCCTGCAGTAAGTCTTCCTCAGTTGTCCAGGGGATAAGGGAATGTAGGCCCTGTTCAAAATAATGTGATTCAAGAAATAAAGGATGAAAAACCTCTTATAAACTATTGCTATGTTGTTGGGTGTGGAGCCTGATTATCTTCTTTCTTCAGAGGTATTGCCACATTGGATGCCAATTCATAATGTGGCAGCAATGCCACCCATAAATGTGAACTTCTAGGGCGTCCATATGGGGTGACAATGATTATTTGAAGACCCCCCCTGATGGGGGATCGGTGGTAGTGCCCCCGAAACTAAAAATAGATGTAAAATTGCCTTGTAAAATGTTGTACTTTCATAGTCAATCTGGGCCATTCATCAGGTAGAGATCTGATGGTCAAAGTTATGTTTAACTTATGGTTTTTTTCCATAGAAGGTAACCCATCACTATATATGAGGGAATTGTATTGCATCTATGTATATCTGTATTCTTAGTGACAAAGATAGAGGATATTGTGTCAGAGAAAAGAGGGAATTACAACGGATCTGTTGTAGGTTGTATCTCTTCAGTTTGTTGAATAATACAAAAGGAAGGACTAGTTGTTTCTTTGTGGACATAGCCCAAATTGGGTGAACCATGTATATCTATGTCTCTCTTGTTTTATATGTTTATGTGTTTATATTTATGCAATATATTTTGTGTTCCATTGCTCTTTAATATATAATTTAATAACAATTGGTATCAGAGCCGAAGGTCTATTTGGTTGATAAACTCGCAGGAGAGAAGGGTTCCTGGTTCAAGTGGGAGAAATGGTGGAAGACGGTAGGTTTAGGGTCGAAAAAATTAATGGCAAAAACTACCAGCTATGAAAGATCGAGATGGAAGATTATCTGTATCAGAAAGATCTATACCTACCATTGAGCAGAAAGATAAAGAAGCTGATGAGTATGAAAAACACAGAATAGTATATTCTTGACAGAAAGGAACTTGGAACAATATGACTATGCCTAGCGGTGTCAGTAGCCTTTAATATCTCAAAGGAAACGACAAAAGAGCGTATAATGTCAGCATTGGCCAAACTATATGAAAAACATTTCGCCTCAAATAAGGTATTTTCTTATGAAGAATTTATTTAATATGAAGATGTTAAAAGGTGGATCTGTTGCTAATCATTTAAATGAATTTAATATAGTTACTAGTCTGTTAAGTTCTGTAGGGGTAGGTTTTGTTGACGAAGTTATGGCTCTGTTATTTCTGTGCTCATTGCCATAAAGTTGGAATGGCTTAGTTATGGCCATTAGTAACTCTATCTCTAGATCTAGTACTTTAAATTTTGATGATGCTTTCAGTGCAATCCTTAGTGAGGAAATGTGATGGAAAAGCTCCAGTGAGATATGAGGTAATTCTTTGATTGCAGAGACTACGGGGAGAAAAATCGAAATATGAAAGAGCCCAGGATATCATAGTAATTCAAGGAAATGAAAATCCAAGCCCTGATCGAGGATAGTGTGCTAGAAATGCAAGAAGAAAGGACACCTGGAGGAAGACTGCAAGTCTCAGAAGGGAAAAGAAGGAGACATGCAGTAAGAAAATAATCATGAAGCAAATGTGACAGATGATTTGTTGCAATATTCTTTTATTCTTTCATTATAAAATATTAATGATGCATGGGTGGTATATTCAGGGGCCTCATTCCATGACACAACTGATAGGAAATATTTTCATGATTATGTTCAAGGAGATTTTGGACAGGTTCGATTGGGTGATGAGAAACCATGTAAAATCATTGGAATAGGTACAGTATTCATAAAACAACAGAATGGAAATCAATGACTATTGAAGGAGGTAAGGCATGTTCCAATTCTAAAGAAAAATATAATTTCAATATGGCATTTGGGAGGTGAAGGTTGTGTGACTACTCCTACAGAACCTGGAAGGTCACTAAAGGAGCCTTGGTAATATAAAAAGGAGAAAATATTGGTACATTGTATTTATGCAATGATATTTCTAATTCTGATAATTCTTTAATCTCTACAAGATAGGATATGACATTGTGGCCTCATAGGCTTGGGCACATGAGTGAGAAGGGGATGTAGATTTTTCACTCAAGAAATTTTTTGCTAGGTTTTGAAGCATGTTGATTTAAAATTCTGTGAGAATTGTGTTTATAGAAAACAAAAGAGTCAAATTCCTTAGAGTTGGGAAAGAAAAGAAGAACGAAAAACTTGAGCTTGTGCATATAGATGTATGGGGACCTACTTAGGTATCATCTTTCTATGGATCTCATTATTATGTTAATTTTATTGATGATGCAACTAGAAAAACTTGGATTTACTATATTCAAAATAAATATAATGCATTTGATACTTTCAAGAAATGGAAATCTTTGGTTGAAAATGAGACAGGAAAAAGGTTGAAGTGTCTTAGATCAAACAATGGAGGTGAATATTGTAGCAAAGTGTTTGATAGGTATTGTTCAGAGAATGGAATTTGTAGAGAGAAGATAGTTCCAAGAACACCACAAGAAAATGATGTGTCAGAAGGGATGAACATGACAATCATGCACTGTACAAGGTGCATGAGATTGCATGTAGGATTTTCATTACAATTTTGGGCAGATGTTGTAGATATTGTTGTTTCTCTAATAAACAGAGGGCCTTCAAGTTCCTTGGATAGTGGTATTCCATAGGAGGCATGGATATATAAAAATGTAAACTACTCATTTTTAAGGACTTCTGGTTGTGAAGCCTTTGTCCACATTAATAAAGAAAATAAAATAAAGCTTGAGGCAAAATCAAAGAAATATACCTTTATTGGATATTGTGTTAATGATTTTGGTTATCGCTTTTATGATTATGAAAAACACAAAATCATTAGGAGAAAATATGTCATATTCAATGAAAAGGTTTTGTATAAGGATTAGATGCAGGAAAAGAAGCACGAAAAAGAAAACAGAGAATACACAGTGCTTGATGACCTCACAAGAAAAGTGAAGGTGCCTGAAAATCATAATGATAAACATCCAGAACACCAAAAAGAACAACCACAATAGCAACAAGCACCTCAAATGCCTAAAAGTGGTGTTAGAATATCTACTAGCATAAGTAGACCCCTTGAATGATACTCTCCTTCATTATATTATGTATTGTTGACTGATTCTGGTGAACCAAAATGTTATGAAGAAGCAGTGCAAATAGAAACTAGGAAGAAGTGGGAGCAATCCATGAAAGAAGAGATGGACTCCTTAGAACATAACTAGACTTGGGACTTAGTCAAGTTGCTTGCAAGAAAAATAGTATTGTAGAATAAATGGTTTACAAGTTGAAGGAAGAAGATGGAGGTAGAAAAAGGTATAAAGCTAGACTTGTGGTGAAGGGGTTTGCATAGAAAAAGGGTATAGACTTTGATGATATATTTTCTCCTGTTTTTAAAATGACTTCAATCAGAACTATTTAAGTCTAGTAGGAGCTGAAGATTTGTATCTTGAGGAGTGAGATATAAAGACAACCTTTCTCCATGGGGATTTGGAGGAAGAGATATATATGAAACAAACACAAGGATATGAGGAAAAGGGAAGGAGAAATTAGTGTTTAGGTTGAAGAAGAGCTTGTATGGCTTAAAACAATCTCCAAGGAAGTGGTATCTAAAATTTGACAGGTTTATGTCTAAACAAGGTTATACTAGATGTCACTCTGATCATAGTGTTTATCTCAAAAGGAAAAATGATGGCAGCTATATTATATTGTCATTGTATGTAGATGGCATGCTTGTTGCAGGTTCTAACATGCAGGAAATAAATTTCCTCAAAAGAAAATTGTCGAACTCATTTGCAATGAAGGATTTCAGTGCTGCAAAACAAATCCTTGGTATGAGAATAACTAGATACAAGAAGAATAAAAAATTAACATTGTCTCAAAGTGCGTACATATAAAAGGTGTTGAAAAGATTTAACATACAGAATGCAAAACTAGTTAGTATACCTTTGGTTAGCCATTTCAAACTAAGTAAGGAGGTGTGTCCCAAGGCTCGTGAAGAAATGGCTTATATGTCTAAAGTTCCATATGCATTAGTAGTTGGAAGCTTAATGTATGCAATGGTCTGCACAAGGCCTGATATTGCCAATGTAGTGGGAGTTATAAGCAAGTACATGAACAATCCCGGAAAAGAACATTGGATTGTGGTGAAGTGGATTCTTAGGTATTTGAGAGGTACCACAAATCAAGCATTATGCTTTGGGGGTTCAAACATTGCTCTACAAGGATATGTTGATGCAGATATGGTGGGTGATAGATATAACATCAGGAGAAAAATGGGGTATGTGTTTACTATAGGTGGAACAACTGCCAGTTGGGTTTCAAAACTGTAAAGTGTTTTTGCACTCTCAACAACGGAAGTAGAGTATGTTGATGCTATAGAGGCTAGTAAAGAAATGATCTGGTTACAAAGGTTTCTAGATGAATTGGGTAAGAAACAGGAATAGGGAAGGTTATAAAGTAACAGGCAGAGTGCCATACGCCTTGCAAAGAACTCTACAATTCATTTCAAGACTAAACATTTACAACTCAAGTACCATTTCATATGGTCAATGTTGGAAGACAGACAGTTGAAGTTGAAAAAGATACACACTAGCCAAAATCCTATAGATATGTTAACAAAAGTTGTAACTAGGGAGAAACTGAGATTCTACTCAATTTCAATTGGTCTTCAAGTATGATGAAGAATATGAGAAACAACTAGGTCCAAAGTGGAGTCATTTTCTAGCAAATGAAGCAGTGGTGGAGTTGCTATAATTAGGTTGCAAGTGGGAGATTGTTGGGTGTGGATCTTGATTATCTTCTTTATTTAGAGGTATCACCACATTGGACTCCAGGTCATAATGTGGTGGCAATGCCACCAGTAAATGTGCGTTGTTCGAGGAGTGGGTGTCGAGGGGGCAACAATGATTATTTTGAGCCCCCCCTGGTGGGAGATCGAAGGTATCGCCCCCAAAGCTAAAAACAGATGTAAAATTGCCTCGTAAAATTTTATAATTTCATAGTCAATATAAGTTGTGCATTAGGTGGAGATATGACAATAGAAGCTATGTTTAATTTATAGTTTCTTTCCCTATAAGGGAAACCCTCGCTATATATGAGGGAATTGTATTGCGTCTATGTATATCTATATTCTGAGTGAGAAAGAGAGAGGAGATTGTGTGCGAGCGAAGAGGGAATTACAACACATCTATTATAGGTTGTATCTCTTCAATTTGCTGGATAATATAAAAGGAAGGACTGACTATTTCTCCGTGGACATAGCCCAAACTGGGTGAACCATATATATCTGTGTCTCTCTTGTTTTGTGTGTTTTGTGTGTTTATATTTCTACAATATATTTTATGTGTTCAATTGCTTTGTAATATATAATTTTATAACATATGTTGCAATGATGAAAAGAATGAAATTAAACTAGAAATCACATGGCAAATTCATTCCAACTAATCTAAGTAAATAATCGAATGCTATAAAAAGAATCAATATAATAATTCACTGCTTCTCTTAAAGACAATTCAATACTTTAGTTGTAAGGAGAATATGTAATAAGAACCAATAAAATAAATATATAATTCATGTTGTTTACCCTAATCTTATTAAATACTTCCTTAAAATATTTTGTATAATATGTGCATTAGTTGATTATAATGAAGAATTATGTGAATGCTTTACCAACAAGATTCACAATCTATCCTTATGTTGATCCTGGCATTTTCTTATTAAAAGTGCAGGAATAATTTTTTTTATAAAGTGGAGGAATTAGTTTTACATTTAAAATAATGATCTTGATGAAGTTACTTTAAATTAACCATAACTCTTTACCCAACAATTGTTTCCTTCACCAATGCATTCTCAAAATAAACTTTATTATGCAGCAATGAGATCAGGGAAAATCTTGTAATAATGAATAAGAGACGCAGTTTAAAATATTCACTCTTTACTTATGTACCTTGATAAGAATATATCCAAGAAAGAACAATTAATGTTAAACTTAAATAATCAGAACAACAATAAAGAATTTATGGATTGAAGTTTAAAGTTAAATGGCTAAAAAGAAAATCTATGAAATGAAATTACAGAATTATCTAAGGTCACTCTCACACCATGCAAACTAAAATGCAACAAAGGAACATTAAGAGGTTTGGGGCAATGGACTAGCTATTGGGCCTAACCATCTGGTTCGTTTCCCTTGCAAAAATTAAATCCCAATCTTCAGAACAGTCAGAAGGAATAAAGACATAGAATTGAATGTCAATTAGATTACCATTGAATCATGTTAGTTAATTATAGAATGATACAGTGTCGACTCCAGTGGTCCCCTCTCGAGATCATCCCATTGAGCACACAGCTCCTCCCTTCCTTGCACAATGAAATCAATCCCCTTCTTCTGTAAATATGTGATCCACAAGCTTAATTTTAGGACCCCCTTTCAGTACACAACCTTCATATTTATAAAAACAACACTTCCCAAGTTTAAAATGGTTGTTTGAACTAGCTTAGAACCTGATCAGCCTCTAAATTAGACATAAATTAAGGCCCATGCCTCTAAATTAAACATAAACTAAGGACTATGAACATCCTTCAGAACAATAAACCTCTCTTCTTGAATTAGAGAATGCAATTTTACCTTTAATATATTCATTAGGAAGATTTATGAATAATTGCATATTTGTGCCTAATATTATTTATTTTTGTGGAATATTATGAGAATATTGGGCAGATTATGAAGATTTGGAGGAGGAGGAGATAATTCACAGACTTGCTCCTTACAATAAGATAATAAATAATAAATAATAAATCTACAAGATATTATGGAATTATGGCACTGATTTTGGAACTCCAATGATTGAGATAATCTAGGAATGTGTTCCCTGCCATTTAATGCAGATTCCTAGTATTGGCAACAAGATCCACTAATCAAGGGATTTTAGTGGGGAAAGATTCCTCCATTCATGGGGAATGATCCCTAATCATTTTGTATAAGTACCAAGTCGAATTTTCCTATAGGGATATATTTTCATTAGTGTTCTTGTGGAGAGAACTTGTATTTCTCTAGCTCCATTGTATTTTCTTGCAGGGATGTAATTGTATTGATGAAAACAATTAATGAGAATAATGAAGATGGGTGTCATGTTCAACTTCTAAATCTTATTCTCCTCCATAGGTCTCTGAGTTTCCTTGGGATTGGCCATCCAAGGAGCCTCAAAGCCCTTTTGTATCAATCTATTTCCTTCTTTTGATTGCTTATTCACATGCATATCTTGTTTTTATTTCTTTCTACTAATGCATTTAGTATTAATGATTTCTTGTTGTAGGATTGAGTTAAATGGTTAATGTAAGTTCTTTTGTAGGATCAAAAGAATTATTTCATCCTTGGAAAATATTTGGAATGTCATAGTAATCATTGAGCTACTTGGATTATCTTTCTTATTCCTAAATCTAGATTTTTGGAACTCCTTTGTGGCAAAGAACAATAAATTTCTGCCATTTTTTAGAGCATGCTAATGAGCTTCAATCGAGTTGGTTCCACTTGAATTAGATCAAAAAAATATTCTAGTTCATAACAAAAATTACCCAATTTCATTTTCACTTGATTAGGTTAGGAATTTTATAGATTTACTAGCTCACTAGTTCTCGAATTTTTAGATTTTTGACTAGTAATATTTTTCTATTTTTAGCATGGGTTATCAGAGGTATTTTTGAGTGATTCCACTTGTAATGGGGACCTAAGACATCCCAATTAATAACGAAATTTGTCCATCCAATTTGGATTTGATTTTCTTGGTCATTTGATGAATTATAATTTCATATAGTAAATCTGTAACATCCTGTAGTAAATCAGGCAATCATGTAGGAAATCCTGTAGCATCTTGTAGGAAATCCTGTAGCATCCTATAGGAAAGCATGTTTTGAGCCTGAATGGAGAAAAATCATCATAGAAGTTGGGATTATGCCCCTACTCAACCTCCAAGTCATCAAAATCATTGTACTCCTCTTGCTCCACACTTGTCTCCCCCGCCAAAAATCAAGGAAAGATTAGCATTTACATTTATAAAGAAAAAAATTTAAACAATGAGTTCTTTTATATTTACACATGCACACAATAGTTAGTACTCTCTAGATCAGATTTCATGCTCGGTTAGTTTAAATCATCACATGTGATAAATAGAGTTAAGCTAGGTTTCTTTTACATTTAGTTCATGATCTTTATAGAATAGGTTTCTTTCCTTGTACTTTCTTTCTTGCAATAATTTAAGGTTCCATTTCGAACATTTAATTTTCTATAATTAGTTTAGGATTTGACTTCAGTACATGCACTCCATTACATCATGAAAAAAAGGAAGGACACATTATATGTTGCACATATAGTGTCGATATCTCTTAAGTTTGTATGAACCCTGGGTTGGAATTAAAGTCGATAACCTTGGGAGTTGTAGCATTATTGTTGCAATACCAACAGAACCAAAACAATGAAATCTGATTCCTACATTTTTTTGGAATAATACAACAACTAGTTCAATTTGACAACTATGTAATTCCAACTGCATGGTGCAAACATAGAATAAGAATGGAGGAATAGATTCACTGTCAATTCTAGCTCCATTTTCCAATCGATCAAGTGGTATGAGAAATTCTTGTTTTGTTGGTAAATATAGACATAAATTGTGGGAGTTTTTGAGAGAGAAACAACCTAGTCTTTACTAGCAAAACTGTTCATGCTTCTAGTATCGAACTAGAAGATGTTGTCACCAATTGCATAGTTATATTTGGTGTTTCCCTACCAGTTGTATCAAAAATACCATAGAAATAAATTGAAACAATCCTTCTGGCTACTGCAACTCTAAATAGATGCCTCCAGTTATGTGTGAATCCTACTGCAAGAAGGCAGAGCATTGAATTCCAACTATCGGAACCATATGCTGTTGAGCGAAGAAATATATGCAAAGTATATGTCAGTTGTTGGAATTATGACTCAGGTTTGGCACCATGACACAGGTGTTGTCCTTGATGGCAACTCACTCAAATGGCATATCATAGTTCAGGCTCTCAAAATTAAAAAAAATGAGGTATACACAGGTTTCTCTTAACAAAGTCGTGTATACACACGGGATTACCAATCAAAAGTCATGTATGCTTATGCACGCACTTTCATGGACGTAAAAGTATGTACATATGGGAAAAATTATTTTTAATCCATGATATTTGGTCCTTGGTATTTCGACCTATGGTTTTAAACCTTGGTATTGCGTCTTGAGTGTTGAACCAAGGTATTGGGTCCCTAGTATTGATATTAATGGTTTTGGACCATGGTATTGAGTAAGGCCTAAGACTATAAAAGGGGAAGGAGATCTTTAGGCAAAGGGATTCACAGAAGTATTGAATATCTTATGATGAGAAAGATCTAGAATTGGGTTATGGTGCATTGCTATCTCTGAACCAATGAGGAACCTGAGCGCTAAAAGATGGATAAGTTCTGTTGATGGATCAAGATCTTAAGGCTTGAATAGTAGTATCATTGTGTGGTTTTTGATCTGTTATATTTGGTGCATGATTAGATATATAAATCTAATAATTTGGATATAATTGATTTCTGAACAAGTGAAAAGGGTAAACTATCTTTTATAGATATGTACGCAGGTTCGGCATAGTAGAAGCACGCATACACACTAGTTCAGCAAGTCAAAACAACGTATATGCTGGTTGACCTTAAGACATAAGCGTATGCATGCAGGTTTCTAGATTTTGAAGTAGCGTACGTCTCATGAAATATGTTTTAGCTGCTTATGTTTATTCCTGTAGTGTTCTGGGTTCAGAATTGGTGTTTGGTTACTGTTACTATTTTCTAGTTACAACATTCTGAGAAGTTATTCGTTGATTCAGTACAAAGGAGATTGGTTGATGTAGATATACTTGATGTTTGATTGATTTTATTCATGGATCCAGTTTGAAAATTTATGGAACGTGGTCCCTAGAAGAAAAGAGAAGGTTGTAGCCTTTTGTAGGTCAGCACCGATGTACTAGTACCTCAGCTAGTACAAGAGCTAAGGGGTTGTAGCTCCCTTCCAGGAGAAGCTGGAGAATGAGAGAAGGTTGTAGCCTTAGGCAGGTAGTAGCCTACGTACTTGTGTAATATTGCACCAATACATAATCATTGTAAAAAGAAGTTTCTAATTAAAAGAAGATAGAGAAGAATTGCAGCAGGTGGTTTTCACCCACATTGGGTTTCCACCTTACATCTTGGTGTTCATGTGTGTTGTTTATGTGTGATGATTTGTTTTGCTTTACTGCTCCTGTTTACTGTGCATTTGGTTAATAATGCTATGATGCACTCATTAAGAAGCAACTAACTAATTTATAATTTTACTGGATATATGCTTGTTGAATTATACACAGTTGCGTATACACGTGGTTTTCCTTAACTAAAGTAGCATATATGAATCTGAATATGGAAATGAAAAGGTTATACTGATTTGATAATACTGATTCACCCCCCCCCCTCTCAGTATTATTTCCAACAATTGGTATTAGAACAGGTCCTTCAAAAAGAAGCTTGATCGCTTGAAGGAAGATCTATCATCATGAGCAACTACGAAAAGGAGGCATTGACCAGGCCACCAATTTTTGATGGGAGCAACTTCGTCTATTGGAAGGTAAGAATCACAGCCTATCTTCAATATCTTGGTATAGAATTCTGGGATATCGTGGAAATAGGATACACATTTCCATCAACAACTCCTACAGATGCGGTTGGTAAGAAGTAGTATGAAACAAATGCAAAGGTTGTCAATACTCTATTAGGGAGTCTATCTCAATCGAGATTCATCAAGGTTATGCAGCTCAAAACTGCAAAAGAAATGTGGGACAAGATCATTCTGAGCTATGAAGTAGATGATCAGGTAAAATGAGCAAAACTACAAACTCTTAGAATTCAATATGAAAATCTTAGAATGCACAATGATGAAAGTGTGTCTAACTATTTCCTACGTATAGATGAGATTGTTAATTGTATGAAAAACTTGAGTGAAGAAATAAAAGAAGTTGTTTCGGTTGAAAAGGTTCTAATATCTTTGTCTTCTAAATTTGATACAAAAGTTTCTGCCATAGAAGAAAAGTAGAATCTACAAAGCATTACCATGTCACAGTTGCACGGAATCCTAACTGCTTATGAAATGAGAAAAGGGGGACCATTGGACAGGAGAGAAGCCACATTCAAAGCCTCAAGAAAAGGATATTACAATGAGTTAGGACATATGTCAGAAGAAGAGGAAGAATCAAACTTTGTCAAGAACCTTCAACAGGGAACTGGAAGATTCAAAGATAAGCTACCTTTCAAATGCTTTGCTTGTGGAAGAGTTGGTCACTATGCTGCCAATTGTCCTCATAAAGATAAACTTGACAAAGGTAAGGAACCAGTTAGATGGAACAAAAAACTAAATGTAAGTAAGAAGAGCTATTATACACATGAAGACAGTGATGTATTTTCAAATAGTGATGAAGATGAACAATATAATTATTATAGACTTTTGATGGCTTTTGAAGATGATGATTTCTTGGATGCTATAGATGAAGAAGGTCTTTATGAAGAAATTTCTAAACTCAAAATTTGTTTAGAAGAAAAGAATATGATTATAGAAACTCTGACATTCCAACTTGCTGAAAGGGAAAAACAAAATGAAAAGTTAGAATGTGAAATTGTGGGACTTAGAAAAGATATTGAGAAAAAAAAAGCTCTTAATCTTAAATTTGCTAAAGGATCTGAAGCTTTGGATGAGATTTTCGAAGTGCAACATTCTCCTCTAATCAAGACAAGTCTTGGATATATTGAAGAAACATCTCAAGCACAAAAGGCTTCCACCTCCAAAATTTATCTTGATGTAGCAAGGAGAAGTGAACGTGTTAACAATCGACAGAAAAGGCACAATACAGATCACTAGGTAAATTAGAGACAATTCACTTCAAGGATGGACATAGATCACCAAGTAAATCGGGGGCAATCCACTTCAAGGATGAATACAAGCCACAACCAACCATAGGTAAATCATTCTCAATTTTCCTCAAGAATGGATGGCAATGGAAACTACAATCATTTGGTCGGTAGGTTTGATAATCACAGGAATTTCTTCAATGGCCAATGTGTTGCCTACAAGACCATCATGACTAGAGAAGCTCAAAAACAAAGGAGTGTGACTGGGATCATGAAAAGGACCTACAATAACTTTTATGCTCTTGAGAATGAAATAGAATGTTCTATTTGTAACAACTTCAGTCATGAATATTCTGAATGCAGGAGTAGGTTTCGGCAAACAACTCAGAAGGAGAAAGCTTCATTGAGTCCAAAAACATGGAGAAAGAAAGAACCACAACTAGAAAGATGTGGGATTGCCTTATATGTGGAAGGACAGGAAAATCAATGATACATTGACAGTGGATGCTCGAAACATATGACAGGTGATAAAGAAAAGCTTCAGTCATATAGTGCCTTAGAAAAGGAAAGGAAGGTCTCATTTGGAAACGACACCCCGACACTCATGAAAGGTAAAGGTTTTGTTCTTTTGAAAGAAAAGGTCAAAGCTGGAAATGTTATGTATGTTGATGGCCTAAAGCATAATCTATTGAGTGTCATTCAAATGTGTGATCAAGGAAATGAGGTAATATTTCGATCAAATGGATGTATTATTCGTGAGCTTGATATAGGAGAAACAGTGATCAAAGGAATAAGATCTCCCAATAATTTATACATACTCAAGGGAGGACAACAACAATGCTATCTAATCAAGAATGATGAACACTGGCTATGGCACAGAAGATTGGGGCATCTAAGCTTCTCTCAGATAAGGAAATCATGCAAATATCAGGCCGTTCGTGATCTCCCTGACATCAGAATTCCAGACAATATAACATGAAAATCATGTCAGTTTGGTAAGCAAACCAGAACTAATTTCCCTGAAAAGGAAGGATCAGCTAGCATGCCACTTCAACTTGTCCATACTAATGTATGTGGTCCATCTAGGAAAAGGTCACCTCGAGGAGAAGAATATTTTGTATTGTTCATTGATGACTTTTCTAGGATGTGTCGGATAGGTCTTATGAAGCATAAAGATGAAGCTTTCGGAAAGTTTAAAGTATTCAAAGCCTTGGTTGAAAACGAATCAGATCGCAGAATCAAATGCCTCAGGTTTGATCGAGGAGGGGGATTTACCTCAGATGAATTTTTCGATTTTTGTGAAGAACATGGAATAAGAAGGGAATTCTCTACTGCAAGGACTCCTCAATAAAATGGAGTAGTGGAAAGGAGGAAAAGAACGGTTCAAAAATGGCTCGTACTATGCTTGATGATTCTGGAACTCTCGCAACCTTCTGGGGTGAAGGCGCATTTGCTGCAGTTACTATTCACAACAAGACAAACGTCTGAGTAAACAGAACTCAAAAACCTCATGAACTTTGGTATGGTAAGACTCCCATAGTAAAATACTTCAAAATGTTTGGAAGCAAATGCTACATCAAAAGGACTGATGAAAACCTTGGCAAATTTGAACCTAGAGTAGATGAAGGCATTCTCCTTGGTTACTCTCCCCACAGCAAAGCATATAAGTGTTATAATAAAAAACTTGGAAAATTTGTTGACAGTATTGATGTAGTGGTTGATGAAGAAGGAAACATTCCTAGGCAGGTAAAATTTGAAGATTTTCAAGATGATGATGACTATCCTTCAACATCAAATCAGAATTATGATGAAGAAGAAACTCATGAGGCACCAGAAGAACAAATAAGGATAGAAGAAAAGACTCCATCCAGGTACGTTTAGAAGAATCATCTAGAAACTCAAATTTTGGGGCAAAAAGAGGCGGGTGTACAAACAAGAAGAACTATTTCAGAAGCTCCAAGCTATCTAGCATTGCTCTCCTCCACTGAACCACAAAATGTAAGTTAAGCATGAAAAGATGAATGATGGGTCAAGGCCATGAATGAAGAATTGGAGAAGATTAAAAAGAGTAACACTTGGGAGTTTGTTCCTAGACCAAACGATAAGAATGTCATAGGGACAAAATGGATATTCAAAAATAAGCTGAATGGAAATGGAGATGTTATTAGAAACAAGGCCAGACTTGTTTGTAAAGGGTATGCGCAACAAGAAGGTATAGACTTTGAAGAAACTTTTGGACTAGTTGCTAGAGTTGAGGCCATAAGAATGTTCCTTGCTCTTTCTAGCTTTCAGAAGTTCAAAGTATATCAAATGGATGTAAAATCTGCCTTTTTGAATGGAGACTTGGATGAAGAAGTGTATATTGAGAAACTAGATGGGTTTATACTTGGAAATGATCCAAAACTTGTAACCAGACTCAAAAAGGCTCTCTATGGCCTTAAACAAGCTCCAAGGGCTTGGTATTATCGTTTGGATAAGTACCTCCATCAACAAGGTTTTACAAAAGGATCAATAGAAAACAATCTATATATAAAAATTGACAATGATAAGCTGCTAATACTTGTATGTTGATGATATCATCTTTGGTAGCAATGAAGAAGACATGAGTCAAAACTTTGCCTTGGTAATGCAAAAAGAATTTGAAATTTCCTTGCTTGGTGAGCTCACATATTTTCTTGGTTTACAAGTCCAACAAAACAAAGACAATATTGTTCTGTCACAAACTAGGTATCTCAAGCAGATCTTGAAGAAATATGGGATGGAGGATTCGAAACCAGTATATACCCCTATGGTAACAAGATGCAGCCTCAGCACAAATGATGAATCAGCAGTAGTACATCAACCAACCTATAGATCCATGGTTGGTAGCCTGCTCTATCTAATAGGTACCTGACCAAACATTATGCATGTAGTAGGAATAGTTGGAAGGTTTCAGGAAAATCCAAAGGAAACTCACCTTAAAGCAGTTAAAATTTGTTTCAAGTATCTTCAAGGAACTCAAAACTATGGCTTATGGTATCCTAGAGGTACAAATCTCACACTTCACGCATATACAGATGAAGATTGGGAAGGAAGCGTGGATGATAGAAAAAGCACTAGTGGTGGTGCATTCTTCGTGGGTCCTAATCTTGGTTCAGCAAGAAACAAAGTTCAATTGAATTATCTACAGCTGAAGTAGAATATGTAGTTGCTGCATCTTGCTGCACACAACTCCTTTGGATGATGAAAACATTACAAGAAATTCAAATCACTTGTACTCCACCCATCTCCATTTTTTGTGATAATACAAGTGCAAACAACATTTCAAAGAATCCAGTCATGCATTCAAAGACCAAGCACATACCTATCAAATGTCATTTTCTTTGGGAACAAGTGCTTGAACAGAAGGTCAAATTGGAGTATGTCCCCTCCAAAGAATAAGTTGCTGATATACTCACCAAACCACTGCCGAGGGAGACATTTGAATACCTCAGACAGAAGCAGGGGGTAGTTGATGCAACATCTTGTTGTTGAAATTATTTGTTTAAGAGAAAAGTGGTTGTATGCATGTTTCATGAGGAGTATCCACATACATATGCTGGTTTCTGTGGATATAGTCGCATATATGTTAGTTTGAAGGAAATCAATGGGCCGGACTCAGGTAAAAAGAGTCTAATATGGGCTTGACAGAGACCATCTAGCACAAGTTCAGGGGGAGCACGTATACATACTTCTAATAATGCATTGTTGGCATTATTGTATAAGATCTTGGTTCAATTTCACAGTTGTTTTTCTCTCAGGTGGAACAGGTGCAGAGGGAGAACATGGTTGTTGTTTTGAATGATGATTGACAGATGTTGTTGATGATAATTATTAATAACTATCATACTCTTGTTGTAGATATTTCGTCTCTATGTCATGTATTTCTTTTCTTATCAAGGTCATGTAACGACCTATCTTGCTTTCCCCACTATGCCTGGGATGGATAATATAATGTTTTTTTTTTTTATCACGTGTAAATTCTGGGTGTATCCCCACTTGGTTGGGTGGATGAGTCAATATTGTTATATTCCCACTTGGTTGGGAGATGGATGTCTGTATGAGTCTTTGGTGATAGGAAGGTCATTTATGATGTATAAAGTCATGTTTCTTCTTGTAGAACATCTTCTGGCAGACCTTGCCTACAGTCAGGAGGAGCTTCAATAGCACAACAGAGCAAAGAATTCAGCATGTACTCAGGGGGAGCTTAACCCTTTGCCCTTGATGTCAACGGGGAAGAATGAATTTGAGTGACTTGGGGTTGCCATCAAGTCCAAAGCGGGAGATTGTTGGTATTATGACTTAGGTTTGGCACCATGACACAGGTGTTGTCCTTGATGGCAACTCACTCAAATGGCAGATCATAGTTTAGGCTCTCAAAATGAAAGAAAATGAGGTATATGCAGGTTGCTCTTAACAAAGTCGTGTATACATGAGGGATTATTGATCGAAAGTTGTGTATGCTTATGCACGCACTTTCATGGAGGTAAAAGTGCGTACATATGGGAAAACTTATTTTTAATCCATGGTATCTGGTCTTTGGTATTTTGACCTATGACTTTGAACCTTGGTATTGCATCATGAGTGTTGAACCCAGGTATTGGGTCCCTAGTATTGATACTAAATGGTTTTGGACCATGGTATTAAGTAAGGCCTAAGACTATAAAATGGGAAGGAGATCTTTAGGCAAAGGGATTGACGGAAGTGTTGAATATCTTATGATGAGAAAGATCTAGAATTGGGTTATGGTGCAATGCTAGATCTAAACCAATGAGGAACCTAAGCGCTAAAAGATGGATAAGTTCTATTGATGGATCAAGATCTTAAGGCTTGAATAGTAGTATCATTGTGTGGTTTTTGATCTGTTATATTTGGCGCATGATTAGATCTATAAATCTAATAATCTAGGTATAATTGATGTCTGAACAAGTGAAAAGGGTAAATTGTCTTTTATAGATCTGTACGCAGGTTTGACATAGCAGAAGCGCATATACACGCTAGTGCAGTAAGTCAAAACAACGTATACACTGGTTGACCTTAAGACAGAAGTGTATGCCTGCAGGTTTCTACATTTTGAAGTAGCCTATGTCTCATGAAATATGTTTTAGCTGCTTATGTTTATTTCTGTAGTGTTCTGGGTTCAGAATTGGTGTCTGGTTACTGCTATTGTTTTCTGGTTACAACATTATGAGAAGTTATTGGTTGATTCAGTACAAAGGAGATTGGTTGATGCAGATATACTTGATGTTTGATTGATGGATCCAGTTTGAAAATTTATGAAACGTGGTCCCTGCAAGAAAAGAGAAGGTTGTAACCTTCTATAGATCAGCATCTATGTACTAGTACCTCAGCTAGTACAAGAGCTAAGGGGGTTGTATCTCCCTTCTAGGGGAAGCTGGAGAACGAGAGAAGGTTGTAGCCTTAGGCAGGTAGCAGCCTATGTACTAGTATAAGACTGCACCAGTAGAGAATCATTGTAAAAAGAAGTTTCTAATTAAAATAAGATAGAGACGAATTGTAGCAGGTGGTTTTCACCCACATTGGGTTTCCACCTTACATCTTAGTGTTCATGTGTGTTGTTTATGTGTGATGATTTTTTTTGCTTTATTGCTCCTGTTTACTATTCATTTGGTTAATAATGTTCTGATGCACTCATTAAGATGCAACTAATTGATTTATAAGTTTACTGGATATACGCTTTCTTGCATTATACATAGTTGCGTATACATGCGGTTTTCCTTAACTGAAGTAGCATATATGAATCTGAATATGGAAATGAAAAGGTTATATTGATTTGATAATACTCATTCACCCCCCCTCTCAGTATTATTTCCAACATTAGTTTTATACATGGCAAATATTAACAACCGTGTGAGAGTACTCTTCTGTTTTGTATCTATAGTTGTCATTAAGGTGTTGAAGGTCAAGCTAGAAATTACTTCACATGTGATAACTTAAAGCATGTAAGCACTTATCAATTCACTCTATAAATTCTTTTCCTCCAACTTCTGGTTTAAGAAACTGTCGAGCACATCTAAGTGCCATAAAAACAATGCTTGATTTTTGAATTGGATAACTGTAAATTCCCATTATGTAGTCAACCATACAACAACAATCAACATAAAGGAGTGTGGGAAATGTGTCAATGTAGGAATGCCCCAAATTGGTGCAATAATGTTGGTGCATGCACAGATGATGCAAGAATGTTGGTGCAGGCATGGCTGGTGCAAGAATGCTGGTGTAGGAGTGTTGGTGCAGGCACAACTAGTGGTGAATGTTGGTACGGGAACAACACTAAACACTGAGAGATCTATCATCACCAACGTATATATTTTTGGTGTTACAATCATTTAAAGAAGAAAAAATGGCTTTGTTTCTGGCCATGTGATAAGAAGCTCCAGAACTAATGAGACACTCATGAGAAAGAGAAAAAGGAGATACTTTTAGTGCATAACCAGACCAAGATGCTTAAAAACCACATGCAGAAAGTGTTATTCCTAAAGATGAAGTTGAAGAGTGCTTCAAATGGATGTTATGCTTCTTCATTGCTGCTTTCAAGGCTTCCATCTTCTTAAAGCATTTGGATTCTAAGTGGCCATCATGATTACAAAAGTTGCAATGTATATTAGTCTTCTTCCCTTTGTTTTTAGTTGCCTTATCATTTTGTTGAGTAGATTTTTCATTGTGAGACTGAAATTTCTTAGGACCCTTGTTTGGTTTAGGACCATTCTTTTTAGGATGCTACTTCTTAGGATTCTTTGAACTTGGTTGTTGTTGGGTTGCTAAGGCTTTCTTAAAAGAGGTTCCAGTATTAAGAAGACCAAGATGTAAGAGTTTTTCTTGATCTCTTATTAAAGAATCACAAAAGGCATCAAAAGAGGGGGACTTGTAGTCTTGTCTTTGAGAAATAAAAACTTCTTTAGAAGAATGGAAGGTGGAAACAAACACAGAGTAGGCTAGTCCTAACTTAGTAAGAATGGAATAGATAAGGCTACCACCTTCTTTCTTAAACTTAACGCCTTCCAAGAGAATTTTAAGGGTCTTGAACTTGGAAAAATATCTTCAATAGAAGAAAAATTATTGGGATCAAACATAAGAAACTCATTTTTAAGTTGATGGGCTCTAATTTCATTTTTAATTCCAAAAAAATTATTTATCTTGTTCATGGCTTCATTCGGGGTATCAATTTCTATGATATGGAATATAAGGTCTGGAGAAATAGAAATCCCTATCAACCCACATGCTTGATCTTTCTTATTTTCCCATTTGGATTGCTTATCTTCATCGTGAGAATTAGACTCTTGGCCTGAGGCTATTCTATAAAATCCCTTACTTTTAAGTAAGTCCACCATGTAGGATAGCCATTGGAAGTAGTTGGTGTTGTCAAGAATAACTAGGCATGGACTTTTCATTTTAAAATAAAATGAAGCTACATATGTTGAAACTAAGTGTTCCAATGGAAAGATATTGAAAAATTAGGCCATTAAAAAAAACAACTCTGAATATGATTTCGAGATGAAGAAGTTATGGATTTTTGAAGAAAAGTTGTTGAAGATGCCAACGAACCACGTGAATGTTGGGAAGTTGATGATAATGTTTTATTTAAAAAAAATTCCCCCCATTTCCAAACTTAATCTAATTGGCTCACTTTAAGAAGAAATTACTTTCTGTGACCCACTTTTATAAATAAGTGAAGGTCACTTTTACAATGGTACTTTATGAACTATCCACTAAATTGTAACTTAAATAAAAGAAAAAATGACTTTAGAATTATGAGTGACTCACTTTTTATAATGGGTGAGAACACTTTTATATAAAGTAACTTTAAAACATAAGTTACATGTATTTTCTGAAAAAAAATAACTCAACAAATAGAAAAACTTGAGCCCAAGACCTCTATTCTCATAAAGTAACTTTAGACCAAGTGAGCTAGTTTAAAATGTTAGTAATTTTTGGAAAGCAAGAATGGTTTTTTTTTTCCCACTGAAGCTTTGGGGTGTGTGCTTACTTGGAAACCCCTTTTTTCCTCTAAATCTTAAAAATGACATAGCTAGGGCTGCCATAAACCTTTTCACGTGAAGCAAAAGGGATTCCTCACTGGAACAAATGATCCTAACACAATAGGGCAGTCCTCTTGACCTGAAAGTAGTAAAAAATAGTAGATTTATGAAACAACAGTCGGATGCAATTGTACCAAATTTAGATTTGGATCACCAATAGATGTGGCTCTGAAATAGCTCTAATACCATGTAGGAATTTACAAGGTACGGTCGTTAGATAGAACATCAAAGGACACCACTCACAAACATATAACATATTAGTACACCAATATTCTTGATGTGGTTAAAACCCTCAAAGAGGGAAATAATCCATGGCCTGAGCCAACGTGACCACTTCAGGCAATTTATTAATGTAAAATAAAGAAAATTTACATAAGCTTCTCTCATGAATGGTCACCTAAC
Organism: Pinus taeda; assembly: GCA_000404065.3. Taxonomy (NCBI): domain Eukaryota; kingdom Viridiplantae; phylum Streptophyta; class Pinopsida; order Pinales; family Pinaceae; genus Pinus; species Pinus taeda. The sequence goes on from APFE030966446.1 coordinate 239,128, forward strand.
ATATGACCTTCCATGCTCTTTAAATAGAGATCTTGGACCAATCGGCTATTAAGCCATGGACAAAGTGTCGGTAATACCAAGGAGAGATAAACTGTCGAATCACTTCATGTCTAGAACATATCGTGACCGTCATATTGTAAATTACAAAAAGTACACACTAATGAAACACACTTTACCTAAATATATAGTAGAACAAATTATACTTAATTATTTCCTGTGTCGAAATATCCTAACATAGAAAATGTAAAATTCACATATGTTACATTCAATTAGCCAAATAATATTCTATTAATTGTAAAATATACTTATACATTACAATAAACTCCTATCACTATAATCAATTGCGCAAAAATTCTTTTCTTTTGGCCACATTGAGTTCTTGCCACAAAGTATAAGCTTATATTTTATTATTGAAACAATATCAAGGCCCCAAAAACAATATGTTTTGGATAATCCTCTAATATTCCTGATGATCCCATACACCTACCACCCCAATAAATTATTATGAAAATTAAAAAATAATATTTAAAATATGATTTTTAAAAAATATATAAATCATAAAAAATATTAAAATTCTAAAATTTAAATATTAATAGATATAGGAATAAAACAATTTTATTCTAATAATTAATATTAATTTAACAATTAATTTAGTCAAATATAAATAAAAGTATAATTAATTATGAGTGCTAGAGAGTGGAACAGAGTAGGAAGGAAAATGCGCAGAACTAGGGTTTGGAGTAGAATACTGGAGTTGGGTACCATGGAGGGGCGAGAAGGGGGGATTTCTACTCCCTCCTACAGTCATGTAGTCTCTAATTGTTTCAAGAAGCCCATGGAAGTGGAAACTGGGTATGCAGAAAGAGGAGAACAAGTAAACAACAGAGCATAGAGTATTGAAGAAACGCAGGAGAAAGTTAGAAGGGAGAAACGTATAGAAGTAGACAGTCAGAAAGTTGACCCCAGAATTTGGACATGACCTTGTAAACCCAAAGCTTCCATCACACCTCAAGTGGTGTTAAGTGAGCCAGCCTTATAGGCACATAGGGAGCACATGGCGAGTTATGCAGTGATTTGTAAATTCATGGGGTTATGGCCTATGGAGAAGACCCTACACACGTGGATAAAGAACCATTAGAAACCTAAGGGAGGTATAGATCTGCACCTTGGATCCAAGGGTTTTTTCACAGTTGTGTTTACTAACCTCGAGGATAAGGACAAAATATTTGAAGGAGGACGCTACTTCTATGTGGATGCAGGTCTCTATATGCAACCTTCGGTGATGAACTTCATCCCGGATCAAGAAACATTTACTTTGGTGCTGGTATGGATAAGACTTTATTCCCTACATCTAGATTATGGGCTACTGGAATCACTGAAAGCCATAGGTGATAAGCTAGGGCATTTTATAAAAATATCATAGGTCACACTGCACAGGAAATATATCTACTTTGCCAGAATATGCATGGAAATGGACCTTTCTAGGGCTTTGCCAGATGAAATAATTCTAGAAGTTTTTTATGAAGATTGGGTGTAGGTGGTGGATTACGAGCATATACCCTTCAGATGTCGCAAATGCCATGAACATGGACACCTCTTCATAGACTGTCCTTTAAATAAGATGGAGAATAGTTTCAAAGAAACCTCAGGTAAAGAGACTGAAAGCTTTACCAAAGTGTGAGGCAAAGGAAAAGGAGGAAGAAAGAACCAAAAAAAAAAGCTATGAGGAAAAAAAACCTAGTCATAATAAGTTTAAGAAGGGGAGGAGAAATTGAAACAAGTTTTGAAGGTCAATCCAGTAGAGAAGGAAAAGGAGGACAACATGGAGGATAGATCCAACCAAAATCAACAAAAGGAAGATCATCCCAACACGATAGAATTTTATAGGGACCAAGAAATGACCTCAACCGAAGTGGGAATGGAGGAACATGAACTGTAGGACATACTAGAAAGGGAACATCTAGATTTAGAAAAGTTCCTAGAGGAAGCAACTACTAGAGGAGTGGACTAACTACAACAAGAGGAATTTAACAGAGTACAATAACTCTTCCTCTAGAGAACTTAGGAAAAGGGTTCTGGGGTAAAAATAAAACATGATGGTCAGGCTAATGGAGGGGTCAAAACAATGGAGGCAACAAAGGGACAAGCTCCCAAGAACTGAGGAAGAAAAAGACAAAATGAGTTGCTAATTGAATGTGGAAATATCATGATAAACTCATGTAAGATGAAAGACCTAACTAGTTACTCATTTACAAATATTTCTTAATGAAGCTTACAACATGGAATATTAGGGGTCTAGGAAGTAAAAGGAAACAATGAAATCTCAGCAGTAGAATGAAGGAAGAAAAACCAGATTTGGTTTTTATCCAGGAAACAAAATGTGTTGTAGATAAAATAAGAGAGATACACAGCAAGTGGCTTATTAAGCATGAATATCTAGAAGTTAAAGTAGACAACGCAGTAAGACGAATTCTTAAAATGTGGAACCATAAAAAACTTGAAATCCTAGATGCTAAAGCATTGAGAAACTACCTTTCATTGGTCATCCAACCTTTGGGGGATAAGGAAGTTTATCTAGTCACGAATGTCTATGGTCCACAAAAGCTTGAAGATAAATTCAAGCTTCTAACATCTCTGGCGGAGCTAAGAGAAAGACACATGGGCATACCACGGATTCTGGGAGGGGATTTTAATATGATCAATTCCTTTTTAGAAAACAAAGGAGGGACTAGATCTCTAGGCAGAGATTCCATAGCTTTTGAGAACTTCATCACCAACATGAGGCTAGTAGATACAAAATCCTCCAATGGTATCTTCACCTGGAACAATAAAAGGGGAGGGGTTACTCAAGTGGCCTCTAAAATTGATAGATTCATTATCTCTGAGGACCTTATCCTCTTAGGCCTTGACTTGTCAGCTATGATTCTCCCTTTTGGAGGCTCGAACCACTGGCCCATTCAATTAGAAGCATCCTTTATAGGAACATCAAGAAATTGACCTTTCAGATTTGAAAATATTTGGCTTACCCACCCGAAATCAAAAAACAATATTGAAAAATGGTGGACAAAAGATTTGAATGTTCAAGGTATTAAAATGTTCCTTCTGCAGCGGAGGCTGAAACACATCAAACTTAGGCTTAAATATTGGAACAAGAATGGGTTTGGCAATATCTTCGAAGCAAACAAAATAATTGAAGGAAAGCTTCAGGAAATTAACCAGGAGCTCATCACAAAGGGATTCACTGAGGAGGGTAAGAAGCATGCTGATTCACTTCATCAAGAATGGGAAGGCTTATGTAAGCAAGAGGAAATATTCTAGAAACAGAAATCTAGAGTTCAATGGCTAAAGGAAGGAGACAGGAATACAAGGTTTTTTCAGAAATCCACAATGGATCATCGATCTCATAACTTGATTCTAAAACTAAAAGATACACAAGGAAAATAGCTCAATACCCACAAAGAAATAGAATATGCTCTGGTTCAACATTTCCAACGCATAGCAGAGGAGCCCCTCATAGATAGATCGCATTTCATCAATGACTTCACTAAACACATTCCTAGGCTTGTGATAAGAGAAGATAATTATAATCCTAACAGGCCACTGAATGAACAGGAGGTCAGAGAAGTCATCAAATAAATGCAAAATGGGCAAGCTCCTGACCCGGATGGTTTTAATGTTGACTTGTTCAAATCATGTTGGAACATAGTTAAGCAAGACATTTTGGAGGTGGTAGAGGACTCAAGGAAAAACAAAACTATTTTGAATGCACTCAAAACCTCTTTCATAACCTTGATCCCAAAGTAGAAAAATGCTATGACACTAGATAGATTCAGACCCATAGCATTATGCAATGTGGTGTACAAAATAATTTCCAAAATAGTTGCAAATAGGCTTAAGCCCCTTCTTCAAACTCTAGTGTTTGAGGAGCAAACGAGATATGTTGAAGGTAGACAAATTCTAAATAATATCATTCAAGCTCACAAAGCAATCCACTCTTTGAAGAGTAATAAGAAGCCAAGCATGATAATACAACTTGATCTTCAAAAGGCTTATGACAAGCTTAGTTGGGCTTACATCATGGAAGTTCTAAAGGCATATGGATTTGAACATAACTGGATAAGATGGGTAATGGCCCTCATCTCCACCTAAAGATTTTCAATTTTACTGAATAGCTCACCATCCAAAACCTTCAAGCCTACAATAGGTCTTAGACAAGGATATCTGCTCTCACCCTCCCTCTTTATTCTCATGATGGAAGGGCTAGGAAATGCAATCAAAGTTGCCAGATTAGAAGGTAAAATTTAGTGGCTCAAACTCACCATGAATGGGGATGCTTTGACTCACCAACAATTTGTGGATGACACCATGCTGCAGGGTATACCTACGGTCAAAGAAGCTCTTGCCTTCAAACAAATTCTGAAAGAATTTTCATTGGCTGCAGGTACTGAGGTAAGACTTACCAAATCAAAGATTTTCTTTTTTATTACTAATAATGCTATACAGAGAAACCTCACCAGAATTATAAGTTTTCAAAGAGAATCATTACCCTCCAAATATTTGTGAGTTCCTCTAACAAGCATACCTTTAAGAAAGATAGTTTGGGAGCCTGTTATTCATAAACATCAGGACAAAATTTGGAAATGGACAAACATGGCTTTGAATTTGTTAGGAAGACTAGTGCTTACAAAAGCCATACTACAGATTATTCCTATTTTCATGCTTCCAGCACTTCCAGCTCCTAAAGAAGTGATGCAACAAATTAGAAATATTCAAAGAAATTTTCTTTGGGGCTGAGGGGAAGAGAAAAAGAAATGGGCTTTGCTAGCCTGGGAAAAGATCTATAAACCTAAGACACATGGAGGTTTGGGAGTAGATGACCCTGAAATCCTAAAAAATGTTCTAGGGGCTAAAATTTGGTGGAGATGGCTAAAGGAATCAGATGCCCCTTAGGCCAAGGTTTGGAAATAGAAATATGCAAACAATTAGCAAGAAAGGGAGCTCATTAGAAAGTTTGAAATAATCAAAGGCTCCCACATCTGGAACAAAGCTTGGGAGAACAAAGCTATTTTTCAGGAACACAATTTATAGGAAACCAGGGATGGAAACCTTGCTTGGTTTTGGGAAGATAATTGGTAGCAAGGACCAAACCTACTGAGAGAAGAGTTTGAAAATCTTAAGAATGATACCGATAATAAAGGGTTACATAGGGTTAATGAATTCTGGGAGCAGACCAAAAATGAAGGAAAATGAGAGTTTGGAAGAATATGTTGTATAGTGAGGACTCTCAATTGAAGGCCCATGCAGAAGCTTTCACAGCTATCTTGGAATAGAGAAATATTCTAATTTCAACTTCCTTTGACCAACTGAGATGGGGCAGAAGTAATGATGGAGACTTTAACCTTAAATAGGCCAAGCGAATATCCCTTGGGCTTGAATTTCAAAACCCTGATATGGTCTGGAAAGACCTATGGAAGAATCAAATTTGGACTAAAATCAAATTGTTCATGTGGTTGGTGCAACACAAAAAGATTTTAACTTGGGAAAACCTGAGGAAAAGAGGGGTAATTGGGCTATCAAGATGCTAGCTTTACAAATTACAAGAATAAACTATGGAACACCTTCTCAACCTATGCCCATTCACTTCTATCTTATGGAATTGGGTAGATTCAATCTTCAAACAGTCTAACAGGGACATTAGCTGCATCAAAAGCACATTGAGAAATTGGAGGAGTAATTTCTTTGCTAATGAGATTATCAAAAATGCTTGGGAACTAGTTCTTGGCTTTCTAATTTGGGATTTATGGAAAGAACGCAACAATAGAGTCTTCAAGAACATGAGTGGTTTTGCCCAGATCATTATGGATCAGATCATAGGATAGATTAAAGAGACTATTGGTAGCCTTTTAAATACCTCCCTTGAGAACCAACCTCATGAACAGGATAGGTAGATTCTGATCTAGCTGGGCCTTCAAGGGCTCTTCTCCCAGGGAACAACCAAGAATGTAAGTCATGTATCAGTCGATAAGGATCTCTAGCAACTCCCCCATGGATATATGAAGTGCAATATTGATGGGGCCTCAAAAGGAAACACTGTCATTACTGGATATGGAGGAGTGATAAGAGATGACCAGGGATTCATAAAAACCATTTTCCACAGTCATCTAGGTAAAGCCACTAAAAATATGGAAGAGCTCATGGCCTTGGAGTAATTCCTAGGAATATTAAAGGACTCAAACTTACATAACACCATAATTGAAGCTGATTCTGAACTGATAATCAACTCAATCAAGAAAATATGCAATGGCTCAGTGCTAGACAAAGTTTCGAAACACTGGATATTACTGCAAGTTTATCATCTTATCCAATCCCACCTTCGCACCATGAAAACCCTTAGGTTCACTCATGTGCAAAGAAATGCCAACAGGTTAGTGGATATTATGGCTAATGAGGGTGTTCTATGTGCCAAAAGCAATAAGATATATGAATGGACAGAGGATCCTCAGGGTCGTTTCAGGGATGAGTGCCACAAACAGGCATCAGCAGACAGGGAGATCTGCGAGACCATAGGAAAAAAGCAGGATGTTGTATAAGCAGGGTGTTCTGCATGTTCAGAGGACTTTTAGTTAGCATGAGGAAACACTTGAGCAGGAGGTCAAAAGTGAACACGGGTTTTACACTATTTTTTGGAATTCTACAATTATCAATTTAATAGGTGGGAAACCATCTACAGAAAAAGTCTGCAATTTAATAGGCAAGAAACTATTAAAAGAACAAGTATTCAAAGCATTTTAGTGTTTAGTGCCGAGAACTTCACTAAAGAGTGGGCAGGTCAGCATAATCACGGAAAGATAATGCATTTTGCGCAACAAACTGCTTGGTGGTTAACCCTCCATTCCGACCTGAAATGTATTTTAGATTGGACTATAAGACTTCGGGTCCGAAGGTGCAGTTAAGTTCTACACTAGTTGGATATGGTTTTCGGTTCATTTGCATCTGGTGCATTTTGGGCGGATAAAATGCCCGAAGGTTATCATTCCATTTGGACCCGATATGGATTTTAATGATGGTTTATTATATTTTCGAGGTCTGTTTTTGGCATTATAGTGTGAGTGTGTATATGTGTATATGTGTTTTATGTTTCTTCATGTGATTGTCGCCAAAACCCTTCTTATAAAACTACAATAGTGTAGAATTTCATATTTTTAACATAATATTATAAGATCTGTTGTGACAAATTGTCCAATGGAGTATCCACAATAGTTTACAGATCATCTAGAAACTAGCATATCCAATTCCAAAGATTGTACAAATAGCTAAGGCAAACATAGTTTCATATGTATTTGTATTCAACCCTAAATATGCATTAAATTTGCTTGAATAGTATGATCATCCTATTTAAAATAGGTTAAAAAACTTCCCTTAATACAATTCCACCAGAAGCCTCAATTATTACACCTTGCTTAGTGCTCATTAATACCCAAACATGTAACAAACCATTGATTCCATGGACTGCACATGAAGTAATGAAACATATGCAACAACATTGATACTTATTTACACCTAGACATGTTACATTACACTAATGTCCACTAACATTTAAACACATGACACAACAATAATACCCACCAACACCCAAACATATAAAAAAACCATGGTACAACATATATACAACATTTATATGACAAAACTAGGACTCAACATATATACAATATTTATATGATAATATAAATCACTTTTTCTATATTCATATACCAAATTTTAAATATGAATAATCTATTATAATTTGTAATTAGCTTAGTCATATAAATTAAATGGTTAATTAATATTCATAAACATCAATTCATGATAGGCACCAAAATATTTATTTAAGGAGATATATTACATCAATATCATGGTTTATCAATACCACATGCTCTGAAAATTATAATTTATTTCATATCACGCTTTATTATATAATATATTTTTTTAATTAATTTAATTAATTAAAAATAAAAAATAGTTTTAAAACAATTTTTTAAATAAATTTAATCTTTAATTTATAACTACTAATAAAATTATTTAAATTATATAATATAAAAAAATGAAACTCTAACCACTATTTTACTTTAATAATTATTAAATAACTAAAATTAAAATTTTGAAAACCATATATATATATATATATATATATATAATATATATATATATATATATAATATATATATATATATATATAATATATATATATATATATATTATATATATATATATACTAAAAAAATCTATAATTCAATGATTCTTTCTGGAGGAAACAAGAGACTAAGGCATCTGGAGCAGACACAAAACCATTAAATGTTTTATGACATTAATAGTTCATAATGTAATTAGAATGATATGAAACATAATAGAAAAGATATTGACCATTTCTCCCCACCACGATAACTGCAATTAAAAGTTAACCACACAAATAATCGACCGCTCCCAAAGGCTATCACTTTGTTTCATTATTCCAGTGACCCATAAGTCAGTTATCACATAAAGAGTTGCGTATGAGCATGAGAGAATCAAGATGTCGGCAAACATCCAATTTAGTTCGATTGTCGTTGCGTGCAATTCAACAACATAAAATTCCATTGATTGTTGTCGCCTGTAATTCAACATCATAAAATTCCATGGCACTGTTTATGAAAAAAGCAGGCCACCCATAAAAATTAAACCAGACAAGTTGATGCTTTAGTGGGCGAATCGGTATTCGTCATGTTGAAAGGAGCTAATTCCAACTACCCACATTCAGAATTCAACAGAGCTTTAAATACAGGTTCTAGAGATCTTTCACAAATGAACAAACTTCCTGAAGAAGCCACCGCCCTAATTAATCTCCAGAACCTTCTCTATGTTGTATAAATATCTAATCAATTAGCAAATGAAGGCAAGTTTTCTGTGTTCAGTGTTTAAGTGTTTGAGTCTCTGCTCTAATCTCTGATATGGTATCAGAGTGCCTTAGGTGGCTATGAGTGCAGCCAAGAAGTATTGCGTAGAGTGCTGCAAGGTTCTTTTGAGAGGGGTGCGTTCCATAGATGCTAGAGGTGTGAGAAGAACGAGTTGTGGTGCAGCAGAAGCATGGGCAACTGAGCCATGAGCGTGGTGACTAATTTTTGTGTGAAGTTGCTACAGTATATTAGAGGGAGTTTTCTCTGATGTGGATTTGAGCAGCGCTGTGAAATTGTTTGAAGAGGGTGTTGTGCGTTGAGAGCTTGAGAGCCACAAAAGTGCCGTTGTTGTGAATCTTGGAGACTGTGTGTGAGGAAATTGTGTTCAAAAGTATGCAGGGATGTCTATCAAAGGTGCAAAGGTGAACTCTTGAAGTTGAAATCATGTTTAAGATCCCCCTTTGTTGCTATGTTTATACATTTGTTGCTCAGATTTGCAGTGTGTTGAAATTTTCCCTAATATGGCAACAACATCTGAAACTTTAAATTGATATGTGGTTACTATATACATTGGTTAATCGATTATGATATAAAAGGATTGTGTTGATGTTTGCACCAAGTGTTTGATGCATTGATGTATATGTGTTAAGCGTTGAAGCAAGTGAACGTATTTTTTAACAATCCTTGAGCCTTATTGAGAAAGGATGAATATGCAGGAAATATTCTTTCTACTACACGAGTTGTGGTGATCTGGATCCTTTAGGTGAGGTCAGCAGCCTGAGCGAAATTCATTTATCTTGTCATAAAAGTTTTTTCAATAGAATTGCTACTTTTATGGGGATCTGCTTTGATATAACGATAATATTATGTATGCATTATGATTTTTGGTTTGATGTAATGAGCGTGGAAGTATAATAATGGTCCCGTTGATGTTTGAATTATTGCTGAAAATTTTATTTTCCATCTAAAAAAGGAAAGAGGGTTGTTATTATTGAGTAAGGAAATATTGAAGTTGTGGAGGAAAATTGTGCATTTCGGTGATTGGAGAAAGCTTTTTTTCATCATGGCAAATTTGTTCCCTGATACTTATTTGAATGAACCCACCAAACTTGATGGAGAAAATTATGTGAATTGGAAATTCAAGTTAATGACTATTTTAGATGGTAATAATTTGTGGTAGATTGTGAGTGGGGATGAGCCCAAACCCACTGTTGTAGGTTCTATTCCAGATTGGGAGAGAAGGGAGACAACAACAAAGGTGTTGTTGCGTATGTCCGTAAAGGACAACATTATTCCTCACATTAGAGATTGCAAGACATCAAAAGAAACATGGGATACGTTGAAGGGTTTGTATGAAACAACAAATACAAACCGGATCTTGTTTTTGAAGACTAAGCTTTTATCTCTAAAAATGGAAGCAAATGAAAATATAAGCAATTTCATATCTTGTATCAAAGATTTAAGTGATAAGTTAGGAGATATTGGTGAAAAGGTGTCTAGTACTGACTTAGTCACCATCACATTAAATGGCTTAGTGCAAGATTATCAAATTTTTGTTTCAAGTCTTGCAGCTAGAGAGAAACCCCCTACATTTGATGAATTGACATGAATTCTTCTACAAAAGGAGGAGAGGATGAAGAGATTTAATTTGGGCTCTAGTAGTTCAGATTTGGCATTGGTGGCTAAGGGAAAATATCTATACAGAGGCAAGCCATGGGACAAGAACAAAGGGGGGAAGTTTCAAGCAAAACAAAAAGGTATGACACAGTCTAAATTTCCAATCCATAAGAGACATGATGAGTGCTATTATCGTGGAAAACCTGGGCATCATTCTAAAGATTGTTATAAAAGGAAATATAATGATTCTAGGTAAAGAAACAGAAGGCATAATGGAAATTTTTTGGAAAAGGATACCTCAATCAATGATGGATTTAAAAATCTTAAATTGTTTGTTTCTGATGCTGCATTGCCTGTGGAAAATGATGATAAGAATGCTTGGTTCATTGATTTTGGTCATCACTCCATATGTCTTGTAATAAGGAGTGGTTTGATGAATATTATGAAAACATTGATGGAATATATGTTTGTCTAGGAGATAATAGATCACTTAAAGTTCAAGGTTATGGAGTAATAGGTGTGAATTTGCCTAATGGACAAGAGAAACAGATCCATAATGTGATGTATGTTCCTTATATCAAAAAGAACTTAATTTCTATTTCTACTATTACTGACAAAGATTTGAAGGTGGAATTTGTTAAATCACATTGTGTAGTAAAAGACATTCAAGATTAGTACAAGGTTATTGCCATAGGAACCAGAGTTGGAGGCTTGTATAAGTTGGATGTGACCAGGAAAAGTCATCAAGCATTGGAATCTACAACAATATCAATAGTAGATTTATGGCATCAAAGGTATGGACATCTAAATCACAAAGATTTAATGCTACTTCAAAATAACACAATGGTTGAAGGTCTTCCTGTCTTGAAGAATGATCATGTTGAGTGTAAAGCATGTGTACTTGGCAAGAAACATAGGGAGGAATTTCCTATACATAAAGAAAAAAGGCAAAGGGAAATACTTGAACTAATTCATACTGATGTATGTGGACCTATGCAACTGCTATGGTGGAGCATGATATCTTATTATTTTGTGGATGATAGATCTAGGTATACATGGGTTTATTTCATAAGAAAGAAGAGTGATGTTTTTGAGTACTTTAAATAATTTAAGAGTATGGTGGAAAAACAAATTGGTAATTACATCAAAATTTTGAGATCTAATCAGGGGGGAGAATTCAAATCAAGAGAATTTAATCAATATTGTAAAAGCAATGGGATTTTACAACAATTTATATTGCCACATACACCTTAGCAAAATGGAGTTGCTGAGAGGAAAAACATAACACTAGTTGAATGTGCACATAATATGATTCAAGGTAAAAATATCTCTAATGTTTTTTGGGTTGAAGCCATCAATAGTGCTATTTATTTGAAAAATAGGAGTCCAACCAAAAGTTTAGAGCTTAAAACACCTTTTGAAGCATTTTATGGGTACAAACCAAAAGTGAGTCATTTAAGAGTTTTTGGTTGCAAGGCATTTGCTCATATTCCAAAAGATGAAAGAAGAAAACTTGATGCAAAGTCAATTAAGTGCATTTTTATTGGTTATTGTGATAAACATAAAGCATACAAGTTGTTTGATCCCAGTAGTCACAAGTAGGGATGGGGTGTTTCATGAGAATGCAAATGAAGGTGATAAAATAAATAATACTAATGTATGGCATGATATTGATGATTACGTCAAATTAGACACAAGTGTTGAACAAGAACAGGAACAAGCACAACAATAGGTACAAGTTCAAGAACAAGTAGCATCAAGGAGTCATGACACTCCAAAGAGAGGAGAGGGGACTCTGCAAAGCTGAAAGAAAAATGAAAGTAGTAAAACTCCAAGAAGGTCATCACGTGAGAGTCAGGTACCTGTAAGGTATAAAGATTATGCATTAATGTCTCTTGTTATGAATGTTGTAGAACCTTCAAGCTATGAAGAAGCTAAAGAATATGAAGAATGGAGAGATGGAATGAATGAAGAATATAACTCTATAACAAAGAATGACACATGGGAATTAATAGAATTGCCTAAAAACAAAGTTCCCATAGGATGCAAATGGCTTTATAAATCTAAATTTAATGCTGATGGAAGTATTGATAAACATAAAGCTAGATTGGTTGCAAAAGGATATTCACAAAAGGAGGGAATTGATTATGAAGATACTTTTGCACTTGTAGCTAAGTTGAACATAATTATAATCATGATTGCATTAGCTACAAAATATAATTGGAAAATGCATCAGTTAGATGTCAAATCTACAGGTACTGAGGTAATCCTTACCAAATTAAAGATTTTCTTTTGTAATACTAATAATGCTATATAGAGAAACCTCACCATGATTATAGGTTTTCAAAGAGAATCATTACCCTCCAAATATTTGGGAGTTCCTCTAACAAACATACCTCTAAGAAAGATAGTTTGGGAGCCCATTATTAATAAACTTCAGGACGGAATTCAGAAATGGACAAACATGGCTTTGAATTTGGTAGGAAGGCTAGTGCTTACAAAAGCCATCCTACAGATTTTTCCTATCTTCATGTTTCCAGCACTTCCAGCTCCTAAAGAAGTGATGCAACGAATTAGAAATATTCAAAGAGATTTTCTTTGGGGCTGAGGGGAAGAGAAAAATAAATGGGCTCTTGTAGCCTGGGAAAAGATCTATAAACCTAAGACACATGGAGGTTTGGGAGTAGATGACCGTGAAATCCTAAACACAGTTCTAGGGGCTAAACTTTGGTGGAGATGGCTAAAGGAATCAGGTGCCCCTTGGGTTGAGGTTTGAAAATAGAAATATGCAAACAATTGGCAAGAGAGGGAGCTCATTAAACTGTCTGGAATAATCAAAGGCTCCCACATCTAGAACACAGCTTGGGAGAACAGAGCTATTGTTCAAAAACACAATTTCTAGGAAATCAGGGATGGAAACCTTGCTTGGTTTTGGGAAGATAATTGGCAGCAGGGACCAAAATTGCTAAGAGAAGAGTTTGAAAATCTTAAGAATGATATCGATGACAAAGGGTTACATAGGGTTAATGAATTCTGGGAGCAGAACAAAAACGAACGAAAATGGAGAGTTTGGAAGAATATGTTGTATAGTGAGGACTCTCAATTGAAGGCCTAGGCAAAAGCTTTCACAACTATCTTGGAATAGAGAAAGATTCTAATTTCAACTTCTTCTGACCAACTGAGATGGGGCAGAAACAATGAAGGGAACTTTAACCTTAAAGAGGCCAAGCGAATAGCCCTTGGGCTTGACATTCCAAACCCATATATGGTCTGGAAGGACCTATGGAAGAATTAAATTTGGATGAAAATCGAACTATTCATGTGGTTGGTGCAACAAAAAAAGATTTTAACTTGGGAAAACCTGAGGAAAAGAGGGGTAATTGGGCTATCAAGATGCTAGCTTTACAAATTGCAAGAATAAACTATGGAACACCTTCTCAACCTATGCCCATTCACTTCTATCTTGTGGAATTGGGTAGATTCAATCTTCAAAAAGTTTGACAGGGACATTAGCAGCATCAAAAGCACATTGAGGAATTGGAGGAGTAATTTCTCTGCTAATGAGATTATCAACAATGCTTGGGAATAGTTCTTAGCTTTCTAATTTGGGATTCATGGAAAGAACGCAACAATATAATCTTCAAGAACATGAGTGGTTCTACCCAGAGCATTATGAATCATATCATAGGACAGATTAAAGAGACTATTGGTAGCCTTTTAAATACCTCCCTTCAGAACCAAACTCATGAAGAGGATAGGTAGATTCTGATCTAATTGGGCCTTCAAGGGCTCTTCCCCCAGGGAACAACCAAGAATGTAAGTCATATATCAGCCGATAAGGATCTCTGGCAACCCCCCATGGATATATGAAGTGCAATATTGATGGGGCCTCAAAAGGAAACCCTGTAATTGCTGGATATGGAGGAGTAATAAGAGATGACCAGGGATTAATAAAAACCATCTTTCACAGTCATCTGGGTAAAGCCACTAACAATATGGAAGAGCTCATGGCCTTGGAGTAATGCCTAGGAATCTTAAAGGACTCAAACTTACATAACACCATAATTGAAGCTGAGTTTGAACTCATAATCAACTTAGTCCAGAAAATATGCAATGGCTTAGTGCCAGACAAATTTTTGAAACACTGGATATTACTACAAGTTTATCATCTTATCCAATCCCACCTCTGCACCATGAAAACCCTTAAGTTCACTCATGTCCAAATAATTGCCAACAAGTTAGTGGATATTATGGCTAATGAGGGCATTCTATGTGCCAAAAGCAATAAAATATATGAATGGACAGAGACTCCTCAGGGCCGTTTGAGGGGTGAGTGCCACAAACAAGCATCAGTAGACAGGGAGATCTGCGAGGCCATAGGAAAAAGCAGGATTTTGTATAAGCAGGGCGTTCTGCATGTTTAGAGGACTTTTAGTTAGCATGAGGAAAAACTTGAGCAGGAGGTCAAAAGTGAGCACAAGGGTTTACTCTATGTTTTGGAATTCTACAATTATCAGTTTAATAGGTGGGAAACTATCTACAGAACAAGTCTGCAATTTAATAGGCAAAAAACTATTAAAAGAACAAGTCTTCAAAGCCTTTTAATGTTTAGTGCTGAGAACTTCACTAAAGAGTGGGCAGGTCAGCATAATCACGGAAAGATAATGCATTTTGAGCAGCAAATTGCTTGGTGGTTAACCCTCCATTTCAACCTGAAATGTATTTTAGATTGGACTCAATAAGACTTCGGGTCTGAAGGCGCAGTTAAGTTCTGCACTAGTTGGAGACGGTTTTCGGTCCGCTTGCATCTGGTGCATTTTGGGCAGATAAAATGCCTGAACCTTATCATTCCTTTCGGACCCGATATGGATTTTAATGATGGTTTATTATATTTTCGAGGTCTGTTTTTGGCATTATAGTGTGAGCATGTTTCTCACCCAATATTCACCTGGTCCATTAGATCTATGGGGCGTGATCGAACGGCCTTATCTGGGCTCGAGGCTTGGTTTGTGGGCCCAAGAATTGGGCTTAGCATTGGCTTGGGAAATTGTGCCCTTTTTGTATATTATGTATCTTTTAATTGAATTGAACTAGAAGGACCTATGCTTGCTTAGCAAAAAAAAAACAAATATAATTAATTATCTTCAAAACATATGAAACATGGTTAGTATTAATTTATGACAATGTAAACATTATACTATAATAAATTTAGATTATAACTCTACATAAATGTAATTCTACATTTTAATTATCGAAAATTGAGAATTGAAACATATTAATCAATATATGTTTTAATGATTTAATAGCATATGTTGAATGATATCTACTATTATTACTCTATTATAGTTCTTGTGGGTATCTGTTTCGCTCCTAGGGAGGATTCTAACATCTACGTCATGGTTATGGAACAGATTTTAATTTTACATTAAGTTCTAGACGTCCACTAGTACATAATGGATCATTATATTATTTTTCATCCATTTCGATGCATTTGAAGTGGAAAAAGTGGAGGAATCGACTCACGAGACTATTTTTATCGATGGGGCCTAGTTTGGGAGACAGGGTCTGAAACCTTCCAGGAGCATTTGAGGCATCAAATGATATTTTTTGAGGGCAACACTTTATTTATTTTTTGCTACACCTTTTCATGTTATTTTAGACATATATATCTTTCTAACGTTGTAAGAAGCACATCAATTGGATTCCATATGTGAAAGTTATGCCACTCAGAAGTTGACCTTCTTGTTTTCACCACTATGGTTTAAGAGGATGTTGCGTTAGATCTGTTATTCATGGAAAGTGGGCTAGCCACGTGATTATGATGTAAAAGATTTTAGAAGAGTCTATATTGCAATTCTCGTTAAGAGTTGATGTAGTCAAACTTACCCACCAGTAGGCTATCACATTATGTTATAACCGGACCACTAGGAGGAAGAGACATTCCATTCTTTCGAGTCCAATTGTTCGATAGCTAGGTAAAAATAGCCAAGAGGGATAGGAGGTAGAGCACACATAGAGGATTTGTGCATTGTAGCATCCCATAGGCCACATGCCATACTTCTTTGTACTTGCAGCCATATTTCCAAACAGAGAAAGAGAGTAGATCAACCTCACCTTACAACTGTGTTTTCTCCCGAAAGGGTTTCCTAGAGCATATCTTGTGTCATATGTGGTTTTGTGAACTTGTATTTTTGTGTTCTCTATTTCTTGCATAATTTCCATTCACATGCATGCACTAATTACAATAAAAATTTAAAGATATATAAATTTAATAAAACTATAATATTGAATTGAGGCTTCTGTGATCCATATCAATTATAAGAAGGGTTTCAGCGAAAATCACATGAAGAAAAGGGTTTTCTTCATGTGATTGTCGCCAAAACCCTTCTTATAAAACTACAATAGTGTAGAATTTCATATTTTTAACATAATATTATAAGATATGTTGTGACAAATTATCCAATGGAGTATCCACAATAGTTTACAGATCATCTAGAAACTAGCATATCCAATTCCAAAGATTGTATAAATAGCTAAGGAAAACATAGTTTCATATGTATTTGTGTTCGACCCTAAATATGCATTAAATTTGTTTGAAGAGTATGATCATCCTATTTAAAATAGGTTAAAAAACTTCCATTAATACAATTCCACTAGAAGTCTCAATTATTACACCTTGCTTAGTGCTCATTAATACCCAAACATGTAACAAACCATTGATTACATGGACTGCACATCAAGTAATGAAACATATGCAACATCATTGATACTTATTTACACCTAGACATGTTACATTACACTAATGTCCACCAACATTTAAACACATGACACGACAATAATACCCACCAACACCCAAACATATAAAAAAACCATGGTACAACATATATACAACATTTATATGACAAAACTAGGACTCAACATATATACAATATTTATATCATAATATAAATCACAGTTTCTATATCCATATACTAAATTTTACATATAAATAATCTATTATAAATTGTAATTAGCTTAGTCATATAAATGAAATGGTTAATAAATATTGATAAACATTAATTCATGATAAGCACCAAAATATTTATTTAATAAGATATATTATATCAATATCATGGTTTATAATTTATTTCATATCACCCTTATTGATATAATATATTTTTTAATTAATTAATTTAATTTAAAAACAAAAATAGTTTAACTATTTTTTAAAATAAATTTTAGTCTTTAATTATAAATACTAATAAAATTATTTTAATATAATTTATAAAATTTAAGTATAACCATTTATTTTACCTAAATAACTATTAATAACTAAAATTTCTAAAACCATATATATAATATAACTTTAAAAAAAATCTATAATTCAATGCTTCTTTCCGGAGGAAAGAAGAGACATAAGGCATCTGGAGCAGACACAAAACCATTAAATTTTTTATGACATTAATAGTTCATAATGTAATTAGAATGATATGAAACATTTCCCCACCACGATAACCGCAGTTAAAAGTTAACCACACAAATAATCATCCGCTCCCAAAGGCTATCACTTTGTTTCATTATTCCAGTGACCCATAAGTCGGTTATCACAGTAAGAGGCGTGTATGAGCACGAGAGAATCAGGATGTCGGCAAACGTCCAATTTAGGTCGATTGTGGTCGCCTGCAATTCAACAACATAAAATTCCATCGATTGTGGTCGCCTGTAATTCAACATCATAAAATTCCATGGCGCTGTGTATTGAAAAAACAGGCCACCCATAAAAATGAAAGCAGACAAGTTGACGCTTTAGTGGGCTAATGGGTATGACCGTCATACAATAAACAACCAGACACAAACATTCATTTCGTTATCAGTAATGAAAAAACAAGCAAACCCATGGATTGATCGAACCAGTCTGGGTGAAAACAAGACAAAATGTTCCGAGTTTGACACCGCACTACCATGGTTTATCCGAATAAAAGTAATATACTCTCAAAACACTCAGTTTCGTGTAGAATAAGGGGACTTGGGAAGTAAATCGCAATGTATGCGGTACTGATATGAAAAGAACTACGAACAGCGCAGTGAAATTTGGTTGTACAGTCGCTATCTGTGAGTGGTTGGACGATGAAAGGAACGAGAAATCGTAATAATAATGATGCGAGTCGTCATGTGTGCATGTGCGCCCTTACGGTCCACTCCATGCCGGCATTTTCTTAGTTTCTTCTTTCAGAGAGATCTCAACTCTATATTGCAGAAATATCAGTCAATTACATATTGCAAATTCTAAGAATATATGGTACGAGGAGAGTTTAAATAATTGATTTCTCTTTATCATCAAATTTCGATATTCTCAAAATTTGCAATCTTATAAATAGATGGTAGATTTCAGGATTTTTCCTTATCATTAAATTTGGAGACATTCTCAAAATCTGCAATTCACTTACTTTGTGAGGTGAACAATACAATCCAGAAAAGACAAAGCTAACCCAAAAACGCATAATACATAAAATAAAATAAATTAATAATAATAAAAAAAATAAACATTTAGAAAATAAATGCATTATTAGAGATTCCATTTTACTAAATGAAAAATAATGAGGATGCTTATGAAAAGAAAGGTATTCTAGATGGAGGAGGTTGTCTCAAAGATGTGGTATTTTTAACATTCATGTTGTAATGGTTATGGGGTTAAGAGGTTAATTGGGTTTGTGTCATTTCAAAGGTTTATTACTTAAATTTGGAAGTTGGTTATGGAATTTCTTTCTAAAAATATAGGAACGTTTAGAGAAGGCACTGATTAACATGTCGCTTGTACCACTGAAGGATTTGTTTTTGGAAATCTGATGATGAAATTCAAACACCTCATAGAGGGAGAGAGATAAGTGTCTCTAGTTGCCATAAGTGCTTGGAATGAACCAAGTGAAATTTTGAAAAGACCAAAAATCTTGGTGGAGTAAACTCTGAATTGAGCAATAATACTAGTCAAGCTACATCACCACTAGAGTTTAGCATATCCTAGGGGTTTGTTGAATCCATCACTAGTATAGAGATATAAGTCCACATTGTGTTGAAGTTCTAAATACAATAAATCTCCAAGCTCATAACATGTTGATGGGAGATAAGCTTAGTAGATTTCAAAATTAATCCCTTTGTTTGTCTCTACCAAAGAGAGATCAAGGGCATCCAAAGAAAAGTTAAGAAGAGGTGATGTCTCAATATGAAGGTCAAAGAGCTAATGCAATGAAGAGGATCTTACATACCAACATGAATCAACACCACACCCCACCAACTCCATGGAATAACTAACAACAAAAGAAGGATACTTGAGATCACCGTTTTGGGAGATTCCCATCTATTTGAGTCTTTGTATAACTACATTACATGGAAGATTGTTGAAACAATAAGCGGCATTACCAAAATTTGGAAGGATGACAGCATGTAGGATTGCTCTTTTGGTCTTAAGATACTTCAATAAATTGTGATAAACACTCTCTCTAACTAATTTTGGACTATAGATTGAAGATATAGTGCCCAATCCTCAAAACCATACAAGAAGGTGGGTGTTAACAATGTGTGAAAGAAATAGATTTTCACCTACATGTCTTTGAACTAAATCTTAAAACATTGTTTCTAAAGAGTATTGAGAGTTGCAAACCCTTTACTTAGTATAGTCTCTTATGTACAATTCAAACTAAAGTGTACTCCAACAAAAAAGAACTTCAAATATACATATAAAGAAATAACCTCAATCTTCTTATCTTTCTTACTTAAAATAACCTCACCAACTTCCTTATTAAAAATGTTAAAAGACGTGGCATTCATTTTCCCAAATCAAACCATGACATAAGTAAGTTCATGTTTCCATTCATGGAAAAATAATCAAATTAAACCATCAAGTAAGTTAATGGTTCCGTTCATGGAAAAATAATATGAATATGGAAGAGTATTCATCTTATGTTATCCATACATGATTCATCTATAAATGACAACAAAGACTTTCTACTTGCCTTTACAACTTCATAACAATTTATTTATGTTAGTTTACTCTCAATTGAGTCATTTTATCTTAACCCAATCACATGATTATAATCTATTCCATGATGTTTAACTTATTGGAAAGGTCCTTAGTCTTATTTCACGTTAACCCATAGTTATAATATAATCTATTATAATATTTAGCTTAGTTTTATTTCACCTTAACCCATAATTATAATCTATTATGATGTTTACCTTATTGGAAAGGTCACATTGTCCTTGGTCACCTTGCCCATGATTATAATCTATTCTATGATGTTTAGATTGTTGGAAAGGTCACATTGTTTTGTCTTATTTCACCTATTAACCCTTAGTTTGTTGTTTGACTTTTGATGATCTTATAGATTCTCAATTGGGACACTTTTCAAGTAACTTTATAGAACCTCACGCTGGATTCCCTTGATTTAGTAATAGGTACTTAAAAATACTTCAATTCAGAATATAAATAATCACATGTACATCATAATCTATCGTTAAAAGTAAGATGTTATACTTCTATTAATTTATATAAAAATGTTTTCTTATTATTACTACCCATGATAAAATAAAAAGTTAGACATAACCATCATAGAATTAACTAAAAGTACACCATGAAATATTTTATGTAAATGTAAAACATGATAATCTTGAAATTATTTATATAAAGTAGAACACTTTATCATAGGCTTAATTAAATCATAAAGTTGGTAAAATCGCATAGGTAAAATGATTTATCTAAAAGAGCAGGATCTGCAAAATTATGATAGATCAGCAACAACATATTACTTTATT